>CM060947.1:195439016-195466670 GCA_030765055.1 Mantis religiosa
ATAATGCACAACTTGATTGTAAGAAATAATTACGCTGTTATTTCACATTACTGCCATGAATTGATACTGTTACAAATCCTTTCAGATCTACCGACATATGCCCGGAAATGCACTTGCTATTCGAGAAGCTTCTAACATTTTGGCACCTCGATTAAACGCAAAAAGCTCTTTGTTGTCGACTTGAGACTCCAATTTACTTACCTGAAAAAAAAAAAAATGGTATATAAGAGTATAAAAACTAAACATAGTATTTTGCAAAGCACCTAATTTTCTATGGAATAATATAAAATGCATTGCTAAAACATTTTGTTTTGCACGCCAAACTTTCACTTCAAGATCGCTATCACTTATGGCCATCCAATTAAATTACGAGAGAATAAGAAAAGTATAAAACAAATGTAAAGTATGAATGCTAAGCAATATTTTTTGATAAATGTTTGAAATCAATTAAAATGCGTAACATTACATACAGTATTGAAATATATTTTGGAGCTTCTTTCTTAGAATGTGCTATAAACATACGAATACAAGATATAAAATGAAAAATGTTACTAACTTGCCCAAACTTTAAAGCCAATGAATGCATATTGTTAGTTATCGTGTTCAGAGATGGATATATGTGCAAAAGGACGCGTTCATGGCACCAGATTGTTTTTATATAACATTTTAGGATGGAAGATTATTGAAATATTTATTGGTGCCAATACATTTATGAATATTTAGGGTTGGATGCAACACTTGCTTTTGGCTTCTTAGGAGGTAGACAAAATATATATCACAAGCCACGTTTTTCCAGACGAAAACCTTGTTCTGAACGTAGTCGTCCTGCCATAAACTAAGTAAAACCAGCACAGTGCATACCCCATTTACAGGAACATGTTTCATTTACTGGAGCATTGTCCATATTCAGGAATATGAGCCCTTGTCGTCCTCTGTCTGAAAACTCAGACTTCAGTGCCCTACATCACTGTGCTCGACTTAAGCACTAGGCTGACGAATTCCAGTGGCTTCTACACCACATGGCCGTAATTATCCTGTAAAAGTACATGGTCTCTGAGAATGAACCGAGGAAATTCAAGAGTATAAGTGCATTATTTTGTGTTTAATTGAAAATGTGGCTAGTTTATTCACCCATTCAAAAAACATTGCATTTACTGTTATTGTCAAACTAAAAGTGTTATTGTAAATTTACAATTAAATTTGATGCATCGAGAAAATAAATAATATTCCTACAGAAATCAAGTTGTCTGGTGCGGTGGTGATACGGTAAAATAAATAATCGCGACCTTGTAGTTGTGACGGCGTTACTGTGATCTACCGCCCAAGAGATAAGTCGCGTGGCTGCTTTCATCTTGTACCCAAAATTTTTGGAATGCCATCATCATCAGGTTCATCGTCAGAGGGAGATGTTCTTGCTTCTTGTCAGCGAAATGACGAGATCTAATCCTTCACAGATGTCGTTATTAAGATCTGTTTGTCTAATCACTGTACAGAACACAATTACGAGGGCTGTTCAATAAAGAATGATCACAGTTTCTTTTGACAACGTATCTTTACTCATCCTCGTGATTTTGATGGCTATTCTCAATATAATTTCCCCTGAATGCAATGCACTTGTCCCAGCGTTTCTGCCAGTCTTCAGCAACATGCTAGAAACCATTTTTGAGAGATCCTTCAAACTCGCCTCCGCAGCCTTCACCACTGTTTCTGATGATGGATAATGCCTCCCACGAAGGCGTTTCTTCAAGTTAGGGAATAGAAAAAAGTCACATGGGGGTAAATCCGGACTATAGGGAGGGTAAGGAATGCACTTCACGTTGATTTTTGCAAGATATTCAGCAACAACATTGGCAATATGCGGCCGCGCATTATCGTGGTGCAACATCCAAATGTGACCTTTTGCGCCTGATATGGACTTGCAATGTTTTCAGGACATTCCTGTAGTATTGTCCAGTTACTGATACCTCTGACGCTACTAGAGGAACCTCGGGCCGAACTGTCGAGCCCCTCCCGTCGGGGAGTTGCTCCGATTGGGTTAGACTCGAGGGGGTAGTGTGTTCCCGACACTCACTAGGAACTGGGTACCTCCGGCCAGGCTACGGCCGCCCGGAAGGGGTAGAAGGTTGCCTAATAAGTCCCGGGTACTAGCGTGCAGAGCTAGTAGAAGGTGTACTAGATCACCAGGCGGCCCCACCGAGGTTTACGGTAGTCTTCCCTGCGGGGTTGACGCGCTTAAGTGGCGTATCCACTTTCATCCCGTCATGACGTTGTGCTCAGCGGGAGGGACCTTTCTAGACTCAAGGTATTGCCTATGGAAAGAGCCCCGGAGTATCCATTGCTCCCGGGTAGAAGGAGGCCCGGGTCCTTAGTCCTACGGGTCCAGGACTAATAGAAGTGGAACCTCTGCACTTAACTGACCAGTTACTGATATATGTGCAGGTACAACATGCTGATAAACCATTCCATGAATATCAAAGAATGAGATGACCATAACTTTCCCAGCAGAAGCAACCACTTTTGCTTTTTTGGAGGTTGCTGATGAAGGAGATTTCCACACTGAGCTTTGCTGTTTGCTCTCAGGATCAAAATGATGTATCTAAGTTTTATCAGCAGTGATTACGATTGATGGAAACTCCGGATCTTCCTCTAACATCAATTTTAACTGCATGTTACCTCCATTGCAGCGGTAGACGATACTGAACTTGTCTGAACTTGCCTAGTTCTCACAGGCGGCAACTAGGAGTACCAACAATGAAACTACTACGACGTGTTTGTTTCACATTAAGCTAACAGAATATAATAAGATTAAATTTTAGTGCGCAAAATTATGACCGTAAAAATTATGATCATTCTTTATTGAACAGCCCTCGTAAATATTACGTACACATTTTGGAATAAGCTAATTGTTGAAACAGCCATTCTGTTTTGTCCAGTCCAGTATTGGAAGGCTGAGGGCAACCCGAGTGAATGTTAAGCATGGCTGTCCACGATAGGTTTAACCACTTATTAAATGGGATTAGGGTTCTAGGTTAACGGGTGAGATTAAGGTTGGGTAAAGAAAGGTATAAAAACTGCTTTCGAGAGCTGCTGATCAGGATGCACCACTTGTGTTACATGTTTTCAAAAATCTGTTATCCGGAGGTCCTATTGTAATTTTGAATCTAAGGATATGTTAAAACAACTAATAAACTCAGCTTCAGCTACAGGTGGAATGTTACGTTACCACAGGTGCCCGCAATGCCATGTCGAGAATCCGGCACTGTCTGGGGTTATAATCCTCTACTGTTGTGTTAATTTGGTGATGCTCATTTCTAACTACAAAACTGCGACTGTCATCCCGGAAATTCAGATATTAGAAAATATTTTTTGTAGTAAGTTGAAAGTTTAAAAATGAATTGTGTACGAAGGATTCATGGATTGAAGTAATAGTTATGATGTAACAGAAGAAATCATTAGTTTGGTAATTACTCGAGTTACGGAACGTAAGCCGCGAGGGATTGATTTTATTGTTACTCGGTGTATGTGAGACTCAAATGGAGAATGAATTGTTATTATAGAAAGATAGAGTCAGACTGAAAAATTCAATACCATAGCCGGAATTTGAACCACGGATCTTCTGGTTGCCGTCCAGCCGCTCTAACCCTTGAGCTACTATGACCAACGTGCCGATATGACATTAAATTCTCCAACTGACTCGTGTATTTCCCGGTAAACCACTTAGGAGTTCTCATAAACACATGAGACAACTACCTTAATGGCGACTTACAACATGTATGTACTTTAAGGCCCGGGCTTTATAGTTAACCGCTATTAGGTCAATTAATAGAAATTAATTGTACTTTCACACTGGCCATGTGTAGGCTAAGTATGGAAAGATAGAGTCAGACTGAAAAATTCAATGTCATAGCCGGGATTTGAACCACGGATCTTCTGGCTGCCGTCCAGCCGCTCTAACCCTTGAGCTACTATGGCCAACTGACTTCTATTAATATCATGTTGGCTCGTTGGCTATAGTAGCTCAAGGGTCAGAGCGGCTGGACGGCAGCCAGAAGATCCGTGGTTCAAATCCCGGCTATGACATTGAATTTTTCAGTCTGACTCTATCTTTCCATACTTTAGCCTACACACGGCTAGTTTGAAAGAAAAATTCATTTCCAATGAATTGTTATTATTAGGAAAATGAGTTGTCCATTTCCATAGGACAAGTAAAGGATAGATTTTCAATAAATTACTTTTTTCAATACATTACATTAGTGTGGCCTAGTTATTTACAAATTAGGCTGATTATCATATTATGACCACTCATTAACAATCTCTATCAATGTTTTAAGAGCATGTGAGTTTCATACTGCTTTCACGGTAATCCCATGAACCGCACTGCGGGCATATAGCCCTGTCTATGGCAGTCTTGTCAACAAGAAAATGTGGGCAGGCGTGCTTTGCTGTCGAATCAGATAATGTAAAAAGGATACAACAGTGAAGCAGTACAACCATACAACCGGGATCACTCCTACCGTGGTCCTGATACAGTTGCTTGAGCTGAGAATACCCCCGGCAGGCTTGCACAACCAGCATCCCTGAAACGGTCCAATATGCCAGCTCGGAGACTGGAGACTGACCCACCGGAGGACGATATTGTTTACCAGGAGCATATCATCCTGCCATGCACCTCCGAGACACCCGCCAATATTTCTACCCTGAAAGAAGACCCGGGGTGGATGTCACTCCCTGTCCTGGGCGTCCCGGAGTTACGAACAACCCCAAGTGATGACGACTTAGCGACAACAAAGGACAAGACAGGCAACAATAATGTAGAGATTAGAGCTACTTTAATGTGTTGTTTATATGTATTTACTAATAAGAAATAAAAATTAAAAAGAGAATAAAATAATTTATATATATATATATATATATATATATATATATATATAGAATAGAAAGATTTCAATGTATCAGTGTAAATAAAGTAAATATTGTCCCTACATGTACATTCCTCTTTCCCTTACACTCCTAGGTGTATTTTTCAGGACCATCGGCGGCATGCCGAAGAGCATGCTGAAGCCTCAGTTACGGTAGGGTACCACAAATTTCACTTAGCATGATACCTAAACCTTGCTCCTTTGCATGAGCATGAATAACCACCACTAACTATAGTGTCATGGCCAGTACCTATTTCCCTCTCTTGTATGCGGGCGTCTTTTTAGTAATCACCCACTAACATCCGGGTTGCATCGGCGGTACCGGACACCACCTACCACTTTTCCTACCCATCACTTTAGTGTAGCTTAGTGCATGGTAGGGGAGGCGACGTAGATCCCTTTCGGATGATCGCCTCCGGGTGTGGCGGAGACGGGGCACACCCACTAAAAGAAACCAGATGACAGGTCATGTGAAATGATAATGGAGATGAAATGGAGAGACAGGAAGTACACCTACCCAGCATTCACCTGGCGACCCGGGGAAATCCCCGGGTCAGGTGGATTGGCCGCTATAATCAAACCCAGGCCTCCTAAATGCGAAACTACCTGAGCCATCCCTGTTGGTTAGATCTAGATTATAAAAAAAAATTAAAAAAAAGTGTTGAAAGAACCAACATAGCTGCAAGCATTGATCCTATTGAGCCCATCTTTCTCATAATCTCCGTCCTCTTGGTCTATACTCCAGTCCCTGTTTAGGTATACCTTCCTCTAGATGTTTAATTCATTTTCCTCTCCTCTTTTTTAGCTTTATAAGCAATTGCATTTCCAGCTCTTCTCGAAATGCCTCGCTTCTTACACATTCTTCTTTCGTACAGCTCTTAATTGAATGTCTCGTAAAGCCTCATTTCAGCTGTTGTATCTAATTTTATCTTTCTCCTTGGTTCACTTTTTGTATCTCTGATACCGCCACGGCTGATTAGAATCTTGCATGTGCTTCTTGTCTTACTTTATTTTTATAGCTCCGTTTAGCTGTGCCATAAATTGCTTCAACTACTATCTCTAAGATTCATTGTAACTTACATCACAAATAAGGCTAATGAAGTGTGCACTTGTACCAAGGTATTCATATCTTCTATTAAAATTACTTTTATCAATATTTTCTCTAGATATCATGTTATGTCATTCCTAAAGTATATTTATATTACATTCCTTACATATTTTATTCGTCTCCCATATTATTTTCTGTATCTATTTTCCTATCGTCATTTGCAAAAAGTTCTGTTCTGAATAAAATTCAGTTTAATAACCTGCTGAAACATCTTTCTTCATTCACGAAACATTTTATTTATATAATATTAAAACAACTAAAGGATACCCTATTTCCCTGCTTTAAATCACGATGTTTTATCATTCATTTTACTTTCCCATCCAAAACATCTGCATATTTCTAATATTTTACATAAAATCTGCATAATTTTAATTAAATTGTCAAATTCTTAGCTACAACTGTAATTTTAATGTAGGTTTTCTGGGTTAAATTCTCTCTGGCTCTCTATTTTGTTGTTTCATTGTGAGAATGGCATCTATAAATACTCAGTTTGTTTAAAATCACTTTCCTTATTAATATGTATCTCTGTTAACATTTTCTACGGAAGTAATGATCCAGCGTATTTATATATATATATATATATATATATATATATATATATATATATATTACTACCAGTACACCTATTCAACTATTATTTTTACATTTGCTTCTTTGCTGTTTTAAACTACCGATGTAAATGTTAACTATTTTCATTCTTTTAGTACTTTATTTACCGTCCAGTGCAATTCGTAAATTTAATAAAAACTGTAATTTTAATTCTCTATACTTAAGAATAATTACCTTTAAAACACTTCCTAGTGATATTATATGTTTTATTTTTAATCACTTCCTGTAATTTATTGCAATTAATCACATTCACTAATATTTCTTCACATTCTTTAACATTCTTCGATGTTTTAATCACATATCCATAACTACGAGGTACGTCCAGAAAGTAATTTCTGTTTGGTAATACAATTAAATTGTGTACAGATACAGAAAAATTATTTATTGCACAAATTTCTACAACTCTTAAACTACTTTTCCACATAACTACCAAAATTTTGCAGGCATTTGTCATAGCGAGGCACAAGTTTTTGTATGCCTTCTTCGTAGAAGTTTGCCGCCTGTGTCTTCAACCAGTTGGAAACATTTTCTTTCAGCTCTTCGTCATTGTTGAAGTGTAGACCGCCAAGGAAAGATTTGAGATGCAAAAACAGATGAAAGTCGCTAGGAGCGAGATCAGTGCTGTACTGGGGGTGGTCAAACACGTCCCAGCCAAATCCCTGTAGGATGTTTTCCGTCGCATTTGCAGTGTGTGGTCGTGCGTTGTCGTGAAGAAACATACCACCTTTTGACAACATCCCTCGGCGCTTATTCTGCATTCAGAAAACGAATCATAGATCTGATTTCACAAGCGGTGTGATTTTCAATCAACACCGACATTGTAAACAAGCACAACAAAGCCTACGTGGCTGACAGCGATCTCACAATGGCGCACGTTTCTTCTCCTTGATACAGAGCGTCTACAGCGCATGTGCCGAACTGCGATCGCAGCGCTGCAGCGGAGATAAATTGCAACAGAACTTACTTTCTGGACGCCCTTGTATATCAGTTCGCTATCTGAAGTAGGTTTTGGGTAACCTCAATTCATTTCTTTCTGGTAGGTAGTTTTAACTGTATCATTATCTTTACCTTCCCATTATATATATTACTTCTACAAGTTTGTTCCCTGATTCCTGATGGCTTTCTCTTGTTTTAGTTTTGACTACATTGCCTTTACTTCTTTTGTTAGGTATATGCAGGTACCTTAAAAATGCTCTTTTTCTCTCTTTTATTGCCATCTTGTCTACTTCTTCATTTCAATGTTTAGGTTTACTTATTTTAATATTTTTTTCTTGTTCTCGGAATCCTTATTGAAATTACTATATGTATATAACCTTCTTAAAAAATTAATAGACAAATTAAATATTCAACTTTTAGTGAATATGGGTTCTATATAAGGATAAAATGGCATTTTTCTCGGCTGAAATTTAACCCACAATCTAGAGTAGATCTCAATCAACTGCGCCCAAAACATATATAGGATTTACAGGGAGCAGATATAAATCTATAATCTGTTTGAGAAAATCATCTCAGTAATACTCTGCTATTTCAGAGACTTTTAATTAGTAACACGTAGTTATTAAGACTCGGGATGTCTATGGTTCAAAACCTCTCAAGACAATCCTGCCTGGCACGCTTCTTTACATTTCCTTTGTCCATTACCGGCAAATGCTAGGGAGGCACTTTAAGCTTAGATTTCTTCGCAAAATTCTTTTTCTAAATGTCATTTTATGTCCCACAGTATATCAATGTGCTGCATGTACTGCAGGTTTTAAAAACGGCGATAAAGTAGTAGGTAATAAAAATAGGCGTTTATGATGATAGAATACCAAAGAAGAAATTTTTAACGCGCAGGATGTTAGTGAACTACACCGAAATAATTTCAGGGACTGTAGATGTGACTAATATAAGCAAGTTGAGATAGGCAATGCATGGCCTGTGGCTGAACATAACGCAGACAATTGTGTTAAACTTGGTTGGCATCAGATGCTGATAAGTTGGTATTTAAACAAGTTGAGTGAAATTATTGAAGTAGAATATCTTTAAAACGACTTTCCGAGTAAAGAAATGTCGATTTTTAGCAGCTAGTTATTGGCGTTCTAAAGATTTAATGCCTCAAATATCGCTCAAATCTCGAATTAATCACCTGTCAGTACGACACTGAACAGCGATTAACTGCCTTCTTGCATCATCAAGCCTACTTACTCTAGTGCTGCTTCTGTAATTGCTCTGGTGGCCCAATCAGTAGCGTCGAAAACTGGCGTTCCAAAGGTCATTGGTTCGCTTCCTGTTTTCTAGTTAATTTCTTTCTTCGTCTTTCTAATACGCAAATTCTAATTTTGGATAGAGTACGACAGTCATTCGTTCGCCGCTGTCAACTTTGCATTGAAAACGCAGGTCGTAATTCCGAGCAGTTTCTATAAACCTGACGTAAAAGTTTTATTTCTTTTTTTTATATTATATAAGTTCGTTCACCTTTTAAACCACCTCCCATTTATGGAAACGTAGAGTCAGACTGAAAAATTCAATGCCATAGCCGGGATTTGAACCACGGATCTTCTGGGCTCCGTCCAACCACTCTAACCATTGAGCTACTATGGCCAACGTGCGTGCCGATATGACATTAAATTCTCCAACTGACTCGTATTTTTTCCGGTAAACCACTTAGGGGTTCTCATAAACACATGAGACAACTATCTCAGTGGCGACGTACATGTAAGTACTTTAAGGCCCAGGCTTTATAGTTAACCACTATTAGGTCAATTAATGAATATTAATTGTTCTTTCACACTGGCCGTGTGTAGGCTAAATTGTGGAAACGTGGAATTAGACTGAAAAATTCAATGACGGTGACCAGAAGATCCCTGGTTCAAATCTCGGCTATGGCATTGAATTTTTCAGTCTGACTCTACGTTTCCTACACACGGCCAGTGTGAAAGAACAATTAATTTCCACCTCCCATTTAGACATATAGCATATGAAAGTGTTAAACAGAATTAAACCTTTGATGGATAGAGTCAACATGAAAAATTCAATGCCATGGCCGGGATTTGAACCACGGATCTACTGGTTTCCGTCCAGTCGCTCTTAACCTTTGAGCTACCATGACCAACGTGCCTTCCTGACATTAAATTCTCCAGTTGACTCGTATATTTCCCCGGTAGACCACTAGGGGCTCTCGCATCCGAGATACACCGTTCGTGGCGACTTACTATTGTAAGTACTTAAGTCCCAGGCTTCATCATTTAACTCTTATTATTTTAGTTAATTGATGGAAATTAATCATTTCTCCACACTAGCCGTATATAGGCTAAGATATTTGATGGATAGAGTCAACATGAAAAATTCAATGCCATGGCCGGGATTTGAACCACGGATCTACTGGTTTCCGTCCAGTCGCTCTTAACCTTTGAGCTACCATGACCAACGTGCCTTCCTGACATTAAATTCTCCAGTTGACTCGTATATTTCCCCGGTAGACCACTAGGGGCTCTCGCATCCGAGATACACCGTTCGTGGCGACTTACTATTGTAAGTACTTAAGTCCCAGGCTTCATCATTTAACTCTTATTATTTTAGTTAATTGATGGAAATTAATCATTTCTCCACACTAGCCGTATATAGGCTAAGATATTTGATGGATAGAGTCAACATGAAAAATTCAATGCCATGGCCGGGATTTGAACCACGGATCTACTGGTTTCCGTCCAGTCGCTCTTAACCTTTGAGCTACCATGACCAACGTGCCTTCCTGACATTAAATTCTCCAGTTGACTCGTATATTTCCCCGGTAGACCACTAGGGGCTCTCGCATCCGAGATACACCGTTCGTGGCGACTTACTATTGTAAGTACTTAAGTCCCAGGCTTCATCATTTAACTCTTATTATTTTAGTTAATTGATGGAAATTAATCATTTCTCCACACTAGCCGTATATAGGCTAAGATATTTGATGGATAGAGTCAACATGAAAAATTCAATGCCATGGCCGGGATTTGAACCACGGATCTACTGGTTTCCGTCCAGTCGCTCTTAACCTTTGAGCTACCATGACCAACGTGCCTTCCTGACATTAAATTCTCCAGTTGACTCGTATATTTCCCCGGTAGACCACTAGGGGCTCTCGCATCCGAGATACACCGTTCGTGGCGACTTACTATTGTAAGTACTTAAGTCCCAGGCTTCATCATTTAACTCTTATTATTTTAGTTAATTGATGGAAATTAATCATTTCTCCACACTAGCCGTATATAGGCTAAGATATTTGATGGATAGAGTCAACATGAAAAATTCAATGCCATGGCCGGGATTTGAACCACGGATCTACTGGTTTCCGTCCAGTCGCTCTTAACCTTTGAGCTACCATGACCAACGTGCCTTCCTGACATTAAATTCTCCAGTTGACTCGTATATTTCCCCGGTAGACCACTAGGGGCTCTCGCATCCGAGATACACCGTTCGTGGCGACTTACTATTGTAAGTACTTAAGTCCCAGGCTTCATCATTTAAATGTAAGTTGCCACGAACGGTGTATCTCGGATGCGAGAGCCCCTAGTGGTCTACCGGGGAAATATACGAGTCAACTGGAGAATTTAATGTCAGGAAGGCACGTTGGTCATGGTAGCTCAAAGGTTAAGAGCGACTGGACGGAAACCAGTAGATCCGTGGTTCAAATCCCGGCCATGGCATTGAATTTTTCATGTTGACTCTATCCATCAAATATCTTAGCCTATATACGGCTAGTGTGGAGAAATGATTAATTTCCATCAATTAACTAAAATAATAAGAGTTAAATGATGAAGCCTGGGACTTAAGTACTTACAATAGTAAGTCGCCACGAACGGTGTATCTCGGATGCGAGAGCCCCTAGTGGTCTACCGGGGAAATATACGAGTCAACTGGAGAATTTAATGTCAGGAAGGCACGTTGGTCATGGTAGCTCAAAGGTTAAGAGCGACTGGACGGAAACCAGTAGATCCGTGGTTCAAATCCCGGCCATGGCATTGAATTTTTCATGTTGACTCTATCCATCAAATATCTTAGCCTATATACGGCTAGTGTGGAGAAATGATTAATTTCCATCAATTAACTAAAATAATAAGAGTTAAATGATGAAGCCTGGGACTTAAGTACTTACAATAGTAAGTCGCCACGAACGGTGTATCTCGGATGCGAGAGCCCCTAGTGGTCTACCGGGGAAATATACGAGTCAACTGGAGAATTTAATGTCAGGAAGGCACGTTGGTCATGGTAGCTCAAAGGTTAAGAGCGACTGGACGGAAACCAGTAGATCCGTGGTTCAAATCCCGGCCATGGCATTGAATTTTTCATGTTGACTCTATCCATCAAATATCTTAGCCTATATACGGCTAGTGTGGAGAAATGATTAATTTCCATCAATTAACTAAAATAATAAGAGTTAAATGATGAAGCCTGGGACTTAAGTACTTACAATAGTAAGTCGCCACGAACGGTGTATCTCGGATGCGAGAGCCCCTAGTGGTCTACCGGGGAAATATACGAGTCAACTGGAGAATTTAATGTCAGGAAGGCACGTTGGTCATGGTAGCTCAAAGGTTAAGAGCGACTGGACGGAAACCAGTAGATCCGTGGTTCAAATCCCGGCCATGGCATTGAATTTTTCATGTTGACTCTATCCATCAAATATCTTAGCCTATATACGGCTAGTGTGGAGAAATGATTAATTTCCATCAATTAACTAGAATTAAACCTTTGTTAGAAAGAATTGTAATTAATTGCACAACAATGTAAAATTAAAACATAAAATGCATACATTTATACAAGAATTAAAAGCTGAGACAAAATATTACAAAAACAACCAAGCGAAAAAAAAAAAAGTTGAAGTTTCGAACTGGTTCACTTTTCACTTAATAGCTAATGTCAAAACCACTGCGCCAGAGGGAGAGCTCCAGAGAAGTTCCTGAGAACTTCTAACGGTCTAATCGAACTGCTCTTAATCTTGAAACTGGCGATTTTCAAGTTTAAATAAGTTGATAAGTATTACAAATAAATGAATGCGCAAGATAACCCTAGGAAGAACAATTTTTGCCATTGTTGTAAAAATGGCACAATGGAATCCTGAACATCGTGATTTTCTGGTAGAAACTTTCTTTGAAAATGGTGACTCGATTGTCATGATGATATTGTCCTGTTAATGAGTAATGAGGCTCATTTTCATGGTATGGTATGGTGAACAAACAAACTTTCCGGAGTTATTCAGATCGACAGCAGCTATTTATGTGCCCTCGTTATAGCTCATATGTAACCGTCTGGTGTGACGCTGCGAGTTTTGTAATTATAGATCCTTTTTTAAGGGAATGATAGAGCTGTAACAGTGACCTCAGATCCATACGTAGAGATGTTAGGAGACTTTCTTACTCCTGAGTTATATTATAATGTACGATAATTACGACAATTATCGTAGAATCGATCTCAACATCATCTGGCTTCAACAAGATGGAGCTACAGCCCACCCTGCCAATATATCCATACAGGAGGAAATTACAGCCACACCAAACGACATGTTGTAATCAGCGATACAGAACCTGCATCAGGCTACAAGTAGTGGAGCATTTTAAGAGAGGTCCTATTTAGAAAATAAAGTCACGTCTTCAAATGGCATTCAATACATTATTGCAATGTTACAGAATTGAAATTTTAATTTGAGTCTTCCCCAGGTTCTCATGGCCCACTCTGTTTAACCACAGTAAGTCCAAAACAGAAGAATCCGTTGACCAATTCGATCCGCGTTATGTGAGCTTCAAGCCAAATACAGAGGAAGCTTAAGATGCAGTGGCGGTTACGGCGCGCGGTGCAAGCGATAAGCTGAGCTTATAGGTGATTTGGATTAAACTATTGCATTGACGTTTAAGCTAAGGAGTCACCAATCAATAACCAGGAAACGTAAGTTAGTTTTTCACATGCACGAAAGAAATCGTCTTAAAACAATTAGAATGCATTCAAAACATTTACGTACATATTTAGAATGAATGAGAATTCTGCGAGAGATTTCCATAAATAAGCAGTCAGCAATGATAGTAATACAAATTATTGCCCACCTCGGTAGCATGGAGGGTAGTGTGTCTGCTTCACGTTCAAGAGATTCCGAGTTCGAATTTCGGTCAAGGTGAGTTACCTGGATAGGGGTTTTCCGAGGGTTTCCCTTATCCTTCAAGACGAATGCCGGGTAACTCTGAGTTCCATGGACCCTGGACTCATTTGAGTATAATTTCACCCAATTCATTCACCGTCCGATATGACTTAACGTTGGAGGATGTAAATTACAAAAAAAATACAAATTACACTGGGCAACAATGAAAATGTTTCGGGCTTAAAAATAGTGAATTTATATGTATTTCCATCTGATGAATTCAAAAATCACAATAAAATGATACATTAGCTCTTGTTTTGAAGATAGTGTGACATTTCAATTATAGAGTGAAGATTTTAAATTTGGGTTAATTTTTTGGGGAGTTGGCACACCTGTCAAATAACAAAGAACACAATCAGAGAGCAATTTTGGAAATTAAGTGATGCAAAAGTTAAGGGAGGCATTTTTGTCGGACCACAAATAAGAGAATTTGTAAAGGATCCTGCATTTCACCAAATTTTGGAGGGAAAATAAAAGGAAGCTTGGGAAGCCTTCAAGGGTGTTGTTCATGAACTTTTAGGCAACAAAAGATATGACAGCTACAAGCATTTGGTGACAGTGCTCCTGCAAAAATACCGTAACATTGGATGCAACATGTCCCTGAAGATTCATTTTCTTCACTACCACCTAGACTTTTTCAAAGGTCACCATAGAATGATAGATTAGCTCTTGTTTTGGAGATAAAGTGACATTTCATTTTTAGAGTGAAGATTTTAAATTTGGGGTAATTTTTTGGGGGGAGTTGGCACACCTGTCAAATAACAAAACACAATCAGAGAGAAATTTTGGAAATCAAGTGATGCAAATGTTAAGGAAGACATTTTTGTCGGACCACAAATAAGAGAATTTGTAAAGGATCCTGCATTTGACCAAATTTTGGAGAGAAAAGAAAAGGAAGCTTGGGAAGCCTTCAAGGGTGTTGTTCATGAACTTTTAGGCAACAAAAGATATGACAGCTACAAGCATTTGGTGACAGTGCTCCTGCAAAAATACCGTAACATTGGATGCAACATGTCCCTGAAGATTCATTTTCTTCACTACCACCTAGACTTTTCCCTCCTAGTTGTGGAGCTGTTAGTGATGAACATGGGGACAGATTCCATCAGGACATTTCTCTTATGGAACAAAGATATCAGGGCCGTTGGAATGAAGTAATGCTTGCGGATTACTGTTGGTCTTTGTATAGGGAGGGATTCTGCGGAATTCCATCAAAAGAGGCAAGCTAAAATACGACGAAGTCAATAGGCCACCACATGATTCTCTTCAGACACGACTATCTGCGAAGTATTTTTCAAGCAGTTTAGAACTCTTAGCATGTAATTAATTACCAGTTTAAAAATCAAATATACTTTCATTGTTGTTAGCATGTATGTAATCAAAATGTATCCTTTTCTCTCAATCCGCTAATATGTAATTCTTCCACCTTGTGTGTATCATAGAAACTAGAGCTAATACAAATTTTTCATTGTCATATTTGTTTTTATCAACCCAAAATTAGTAGGAATTGCCTCATGAAGTGCTCAAAACATTAAAAAATTATTTTTTGTGGCCCAGTGTTATTGATGGTATAATTAAACATAAAGCCTACTAGTAAGAAAAACTTCATTTTTAATTTATACCTCATACTTTTATACTTCGTTGCACTCATTGACGCCACATCTATGACGTATTATTTTATATTTCAGAAACAAGGTCTTCTCGTTCAGGAACAACGTTTCTCTTGGTGTTAGGGTTATGTGCAAATGAAAGCGTGCTAATTGCAACTGCAAATATTTTTCACATCTTAAAATCTACAGCTTCAAAATTGTTTCACGTTGTTCTAATTCACTAGTCGCATTGCAAATATTTCCTATGTTTGCATTAATTTGACCGATTGTTGCACTCTATGATGTGCTTATTTTGCATCACAGTTTCTAGAAGAATGCTGACTTTTTGAGAAGTGAAGTTTGCAGTAAGTTTTACTTTGCTTTTTCGTTCATTTTAAACAAATATTGCTAGATAACCTACAAAGACTTCAAGAACAGCGTTGTCAAAACAAATGATGGGATGTCACTCCACGCGCATGCGCAGGCGTTACCACTTTTTCGTTTCCCAGGAGTTCAGCACAGTGATGCCGAGCATAGTTGCCGTGCTGTGAACCGCGCAAAGCTTACCCCAAAGCATAAGTCTTGCTTAAGCGTCGTCCGTAACTTAATAAAGCTTTGGTTTAAGCTTAAGCTATTAAACCGGCTCTAAGATGCGAGGTAATTCAGACAATCGTTTTAAATTGAAACGCATTTGATTCTCCCGGTCTCACAAAAGTTGATATGATGATGGACGTCATGACCAGCAGGTTCCGAAATGACGGGGATTAGCACGTCCCACCTTATGGCCCGTGCACAACTGTGCAGCATGTTCAGGCAGTAACTCACCTTCCTGTCTGCCACAGCTGCACATTAATCTCCCACTTGTCGTTTCAATTGCAAATCAATAAACAGGCCATCAACCCAGCCGATTAGGGCCCAGGTAACTTTCACTCAACCTTTTTTCCCTCCAGTTCGTCTTCCACTCAGAGGACAAATGGTGCTCTGCTCCACGAGTCATATATCATCGTCATCGTTCATCTATTGACTCTTCCTAATCACTACCCCATCGTCCTGAAGATCCGAACTAGGGCCCATCAACCGATTGCTTTAATAGTGAGCGCTTACTCAAGCTCTCTCTGTGTGCACAGAAAGAAATGGGGAGTATTCACGCAACAATAGCAGTGCACTACACTACAGCCAAATGAAACCGCAGAGTAATAAATGCAAGATAGCTTTTGTAGCAAAGGATATGATGTGAGAATTTTGACTGTTACACTATGGAGTTGTAATAAGTGTATAGATGGTGAACATGTGTGTGCATATGCCTAAGTATGTGTAAGTAAGTGTGTACATTATAAATCCAAAGTGAAAATGACATAATACCATACTGGGTATTTAACTTCGGCCTCTTCCAAAGCTGCGACATGAATTTCATTCAATAGACCCGGCTCTAAATGAGCTTTTAGGTGGAAAAAATGTCGTTGTTTTTAATATATTCTTTAAAATTCTATAACCATTTTAATTAAGGTGCTATATTTTAATATATTTCATTACTAATAAACTAAGTAAATATCTTGAATTACTGCGAATACCTGTAAAAGCGTGTTCAAGATGAATGAATTCTGTAAGGTTTCCTCCAGTTGGTAAACAGTGAGATAGACAAAATTTCACTTACAAAGTATATGTCTTGTTGAAAAAATACAATTTTTCAAATAATCATTATATAGTATTAACCAATTTCAAGATATTGTTCTTTTTTAATTTACTCCTCCAGCATTGTCATATCAGACGATGAATGAAAATGTTATACAGATAGCTCAGCCTGATCGAGATTCGAACTGGGGACCCCTTGAACATGAGGCAGACACGCTACCATCCACGCTACCGAGACGGGAAAGATATTGCTTGTGTTTGTTTAACTGCCCTCTTATACCACCACATGGGATCAGGGTATTGTTGTTCCTCTTAACCCTTATGCGGAATCTCTGGATCAGTGAGAGAGACGCCTGATATGAGAGTGAGGGAATTATCTGCGTTTAACAGATGGTTAGTCTAATATTGTTTGCAAATCCACTATCATGATATCAATGAATTTTATCAAATAATATTTTAATAGTTGTATATTAACTAATGTAGCTTTTGTACTTTTTATTTATTTTTGATGACTATAAATATAGTTGGTTTTTAACTAACGGCCTCCAACGTAAGTAATATCGGAAGATGAATGAAAAGAATAAAATGATTCTCAAATAAATCTAGAGTCTACGGAGTTTAGAGTTACCCGACATTCATCTGTCAGGATAAGGGAAACCCCCAGGAATAAAAAAAAAACTCACCCTGACCGATAATTGCATTCAGGATCTCTTGAATGCTAGGCAGATACGCTATCACCATGCTACAGACGCGTACAGTATATAGTTGTACAGATATGATTAAGTCTGTCATACACTAGAATGTACGAAAATGCGTTGATACTTCTGAATTCCTATAACGTCATCTTTTATTCAATATTGCCGGAACCTCCTTATTACCAGAGTTCCACACCAGCTCTAGCTAGGTAAGACAATTCCTTTTGGTTGAAACTGGAGTGTTACATATTTCTATTAGCCTTTGAAGGTTGATGAAGTCTGAGCGCCGAAAGGAGAGGAGTACTGAGGTATTTCACCTGAATGGCTGGAAGGCATGCTTCACAACGACGATCCACGCTAAAGGACTCTCTTTATATTGGTTTGATGTCAAAACTCCGGCATTAAAACATTATCTATGAACGCAAATCAGTTTCAGACTCAGAAATGAAGAAAAAGGAGAGAGAAAAAACAAACATTAAGAGGAGTGCTGGAATCAGGTATAATTCGTATGATATGATATTGATATATTTATTGTGCATATTCCAAAATGTTACAATTTACAACTTTTGGCTACATTCATTTGCCGTTACCTTTTTACTACCTTGGCTTGCATAACACCCTGGTCTTTTGCTCTGCCAGGTAGCTCTTAACCTCCATAACTCCTTATTATTTAATTAGTCCCATTCTTCCCCCTCCTCTTCCTTTCTTACATTTTTTTACATTTCTGGCCCACTTTTCTTTTACTTTCTGCAAGAACTCACCAATACTTCTTACCTTCTTTTCCTCCCTGCCCGTTAACATTTTTATAGCTACTGTCCTCTTCTCTACTTTCTCCCATTTTTCTTCCCAAACCTTTTTTCTCCATATTGCAACCTCCTCGCATTCTGTTACATAGTGTTCTACGCTTTCTTTTCCCCCACACAATTCACAAATTCCCCTTTCCCTACCTCTTATCCCTCTTAGAAACATTCCTGTTCTCATCCATGCTAACCGTTCTCTCTCTCTCTCTCTCTCTCTCTCTCTCTCTCTCTCTCTCTCTCTCTCTCTCTCTCTCTCTCTCTCTCTCTCTCTCTCTCTCTCTCTCTCTCTCTCTCTCTCTCTCTCTCTCTCTCTCTCTCTCTCTCTCTCTCTCTCTCTCTCTCTCTCTCTCTCTCTCTCTCTCTCTCTCTCTCTCTCTCTCTCTCTCTCTCTCTCTCTCTCTCTCTCTCTCTCTCTTGTCTATTGCAGTAATCTACATATACTTTTCGTCCCAAGTTTCTTTTTATTTGCTTGTAAAATTGTAATGATTTCATATTTTCTAGACTTCTTCATATTTCCTGTCATTCTATATCTTCTATTCTGTATTTTACTAATTTACCCACATCGCTTGTATTCCTTTCCTCTAATCTCCATATATCTCCCATTCCTATTTTTTTCATAATTCCTCCTATCTCTGCCCAACAACTATTTGAGTTCTCTAATCTTTTTTGCTGTCTCGTGGCTCATAATTTCCCCTTCTTTTTTAACCAAACACCTATACCAAAATATTATTATTCTTTCCATTATTATTCCATTTCTTCTTGTCTTTCCTAATTCTACAAAAGCGATTTCCCTAGGGAATCAGGTATACGGTGTGGACGTGGCACAACTACTATGTATGCATTATGTTATCGGTACGATTCCATGCACATCACTGTATATAAGCCGCGCCTGGCTGAATGGTTAAACCGCTTGGCTCTCACCAAGGCATCCCGGGTTGGACCCCAGCTGACCGCAAAGTGAGATTTGTGGTGGACAACACGGCGCAGGGGCGAGTTCTCTCCGGGACCTCCGGTTTCCCCCGCCATCTCATTCCACCGGTGCTCCATGTTCATCTCATGCATCATCATTGTCACTACCTGCGGAGCCGTGTGTAGTAAAAGCGGGCGTTAAACACTACACACATGTCACTGTAACAACAATGAAATGATCTATTAATAGTAGTGGCAGCCAAAGCATGAACGTGACTGAAGTGGCTATAGTTACCACCAATAATTTTTCTAATAGAAAATTAACATCAGTCGATTGATTCTGCGGCAGTACTTTCTCTCCGCCTCACGGCTGCACGTACCTGGGTCGACGTCGGGACTCCTTCCTCGTCTCCACGGTCGCCGTCGGCTGCTTGCTTTACCCTCGGCTCTAGCTGCTGTCTCCTGCATGGACTCTTTTTTGGGTTCTCAGGGTGTTAAGGTTTGAGACAACACAAACATCCGATAATCTCTGAACTCGTTTAATTTGTCCTTACACTTGTGTGTAGCCCGGACACCTTCAAATAACTGCACTCTATCCGGACATTTTACAATACATTTTACTGGACGCGGCACATAAGAGAATGAGCTGTCAGACAGACCAGCCGAACGCATAGAATATACTTGACTGCCATGAGGCAATGGGGCAATGAGCAAATGAGGGCTGAATGGGGGTTGCTACCCTCATATATACACAGCACGGCGTCACAAGGAAAAACTAAGAGAATATTGACCTGTGTAACGGTACAGTAAAATAGCTAGCATTCCATTCTATTCATCCGCTCTTCATAGACTGTCGCCCGGGAGTGCAGTGTTTCTCACGTATATCTGTCCAGGTTCGTTACAATATTTTACATCAAAGTCTACAATTTTACTTTAACAGTTACAGTTTTCAAATGTATATTAATTATCAAACATATTACATGATTAAAATCAATAACTGATCCAAGGAACAAAATCTCCTGTTTCAATTCTACGACACACATTTCAGCATTCCAGATAAATACAAAATAAAATATAATCCTACGCTAATTTTAACACTAAAATATCATGAAAATCTTACTTTTCTTAGCGAAGTATTCTTATAGAACGTACTTTGGCACCTGGCTACGTGAACGTGCTTTAGTTTTCAATCGAAAGACTAAAACCTACATTTTTTTTTTTTTTTTTTATATTTTTATTTATCCATCGATCAGCAATTATTGCTTTACAGATGTTGTTATAAGATACATAGGAACAGGACACATAACAATGGAGGTAGCCATGAACGACTCCTCTAACTAAATATGGAGGATAAACTGTAACACAAATTGAGAACTTAAAGTCTTATGGTAGTAATCACGTGTCTGAGTCTGTGCTGGGAGACGTCACTCAGGAGAAGATCTTGGGGCAGTCTGCGCTTCAGGCGAGTTGGCTGGCGAGTGCGACAGCCGAGACGGTACGTAACAGCTCCAGGGACCTCCTGGAGATGGTAAAAGAATGGACGTGCCAGGCGTCGGATGTATTGGTGAACGGGTAAAAGACCAAACTCATGATGAAGCTGCTGGTTTCGGATGAACCATGGAGCGTTTGTAACTGTACGAAGCACCCTGTTTTGTAGTACCTGCAGTCGGCGGAGATTAGGTCTTACAGGTGCCACCCCAGACTGGAGCTGCATAGGTAAAAATAGGACGGACTAGAGATGTGTAAAGAAGCAGGGAGGATTCATAACCAAGTGAAGTGCGCCTGTTGAGTAGAGGGTACAGTTTTGATAGCCGGGCAAACGCAAGCGTAACAGACGACAGATGTGGGCGTTCCAAGTAAGTCGGGTGTCCAGTAACACCCCAAGGTATTTCACTGGCACATTGCTTGGTAACCATGAGAGCGGTTCCCCCAGCAGCCGTAGTGAAGGAGGATCCCTATAAGGTCGTAAAGAGAAGATCTTAACCTCTGTCTTGTTAGTATTGAGGGAAATGCGCCAGTGAGAGAACCAATGAGCTAATTGATCTAGGGCAATTTGCAGTTTCTGAATGGCATGAAGAATATTGGCGTGAGAATAATAGAGAGCAGTATCATCTGCGTATAACGCCGTACAAACTGGAGCTATATCAGGAAGATCATAAGTGAATATATTAAAGAGGAGTGGTGCAAGTACTGAACCTTGAGGTACACCTGCTAAAATAGGCCGTCGGGTGGATGTGAAACCAGCAATGCGCACCACAAAGGTTCTATTGGTGAGAAAACTTGCTATGATTTGTATCAGATAATAAGGGAGACCAATGCGATATGCTTAAGTAGTAGTCCCACTGTGCCACACCTTGTCGAATGCCTGGGCGATATCTAGGAATGCTGCTACGGTGTATTGCCTGTTTTCGAAACCTTGAATAATAGACTGCGTGATTCTGAGCAATTGGTGAGTGGTAGCATGCTTCGGGCGAAAGCCAAACTGAAAAGACGGAATTATCTGATTATGGTATCAAAAAATGAGAAATACGTTGATGAATAATCTTTTCAAAAAGCTTAGAAAGTGTAGGTAATAAGCTGATTGGTCTGAAACTTGAGGGAAGATTTTTTGGCTTGTTGGGCTTGTGGAAGACTATAATTTCCGCATGTTTCCATGTAGATGGAAAATGACCAATGCGCAGAGCAGCATTGAAGATTGATGATAAATAAGCTAGGGCTTTGTTTGTCAAATTCTTCAGCACAACGTTAGGGATAAGGTCATGACCGGGGAGACTTTTTAACGGGAAGACGATGAATAAAGCGGGACAATTCACGTGGAGTAGTGAACGAAATTCTGTTGTGCGCTGTAGGACGAAGTTGGTACTCAAGGAGTTCCCTGTCCACGGAAGAGGGAATATTAGAGTCAAGACAGGTGTTAGGCGTGAATGTACGCTCGTAGTGAGTAGCTAGAGCGTCACACTTGGCAGCAGAGTCACTCAAAAGGGTCCCATCAACCTGAAGAGGTGGAATCACTGTCGGCTCTCGGAGAATCCTCTTAGTGATGTTCCATAAGGTATGATCTCCGGGACGGATAGTGGCTAATTAAAACCTACATTGATATAGTAGAAGTCTCTTCACTAAAACATTATTCTGTAGAAAATCAACAAACAGAAAATGGTTACATTTTTTGTAGACACCCAATAGTAATAATAACATGGTTTACTATCGATAAGTAATATAGATACCTGATAATAAGCATTCCATTATTTTTCATTTCATTTTAAAAATACCGTGTGTATAACGAGTTCAAAAACATTTTCTTAAATAGGGAAAAGTGACAACTTATGCACATAAAAACCACAACTAAAAAAGCTATTATGTTGTTTTGCCATACTGTCGAAGTGTGTTGTGTTTACCAACTGTGATAACTCTTTTAAAAAGTGTAATACGTACTACATCATCAAGATATTGCTGTCTTTAGGTAAACGGTTTTCAATCTGTGATCCAAATAACCCTTAAGAACTTTGTATTTTCTTCCTAGAGATAGCGCGGCCACTGCACAAAAATGAAAGAAACAAAAATTTAACTAACCCGAAATGAATTTAAAAGTAAGAAATCAAAAGCAGAATCAAAGAAAGATAAAGGAAATTACATTCTGACCGGACGTTTGTCAAGTTGAATTTCGCGTCGAAAATCGTCTCCTGTAGCAGGCGATACTGCCGCACCAGTATTTTCTAGGACTCCACATTCGAGTGGCTTTTCATATATTGTTGACCCATAGCCTTAGATTCTGTTTATTATAGTTTCTCAAGCTTCAGTCTACGGGGGAAAAAACCGTCCGATATGACGAGATTTAACTGTATTGGAACACCACAGTGAAGCGAAAAATTATTAAATTTTAGATGAGTCGTATTTTTTACACATCTGCTTCACTTTCGTCCGATATTAGTTAACGTTGGAGGACGTAAAATTAAAAAAAAAAAAAGAAACGGAAAAAAGCATACTGCTTACATAATTGATTTGAAGTTATTTACAGTGAATGTTCATAAAGATGACCTTGTGACTTATGCGTTTCAAATGGGAAAGAGTTCTGGAGTCCAGGTAATCAGATGCCGTATCACGCTCAGCGTTGCCAGCTTGTTACCCCACTCCTTTTTATATTTCCCTCTCTCTCGCACACTCATTCAACATGCAGGTCTGCTTGGGCGCAGATGTAAGGGTAAGCAAATTATATTTTACAAACTTTTACAATGATGCAGTTGTCAAATCAAAATTGGAAAAAGCATTTTCGCAAATTATGTATATTTTAAAATACTATAATTATAGTTTATGAATTACCTGTTTTTGTAATCCAATGGAACTGCCAGTGGCTCATCCATATCACTGTCAGTGTCACTTCAGTTAAGAGACAATTCGTCATTCTCACTGTCTTCAACGTCTGAGTCTTGCAAATTTATGATTATAGGTTTAAAAAAATCTAATCACGTGCTACTTCTTTCTTAAAATCGTCTTCTTGTAGGTTTTCTGCATGCCTCACGCAGTTTTCCCGGTCCTGTTGTGTTGCCTTGGCAATTTCTTCATGAACAAGTCGTTTAACGTCCGTCAGTTTAAAAGTATTATTCCTGTTTGCAACCCCCTTTTTATTTGAGCCCACACCAACTCCATTGGATTATATTGGCAGTGGTAAGGTGGGAGGCGTATTACCTCGTGTCCCATTTCAATTGCAAGTTCATCCAGCTGATACACTTTTTCCGTGTTTTTAAACGGAAGTACTCTTTGCAATAACGCATTTTTAGTTTCTGTTTCCGAAAAATTTTTGAACAACGTGTACACCTTTAAAAATTACTTCGAACCTGACTTCACAATACCTGTCTTTTTGACTCGCCACTAAATTCGCCCGCAACTCTTATTCTACTTTTGTGTAAAGAACAACTGAATGATATTGATCTGAACTCTCCTGAGTAAATAAACACTTCTTATCCAGCATTCATTCATAAACATAAGCATACAGCATTCCAAAGGCTAACAGGAAATGAAGTGTTTTATCTTTCTCGAATTTTAACACCTTGACTTATTCACAGTAATTCTTTTATCCGTCATGTCAGTAGTTTAAATTTTCAGTCCGGAGTAATTAAAAGTATATGTACATACACACCAACCACTTTGTACTCTCTAGAGTAAATAGAGATTACGAACAATTCATAAACAAAGATATAATGTGACCAGACACGTTCTGCCAGGGTAGCAGGAAATTTATTGTTTCATCTCGCTCGAATTGGATTATTCAAAGTAATTCTTTTATCACGTCATGTCAAACATTTACGTTTCAGCTCTGAGTAATTACAAATATATGTACACGCATACATGCCAACCAATAATGGTATTCATACAATGCTTACGTCGCGATTTATTGTTATAATACAGGTAATAGTGGATTATTTGTATTATAAAAACTATTTGAGCTAAAAATATGGGGTTTTCATGGTTATGTTAGATACATTACTCACTACCTTCCACATGGAATAGTTTCGGCAAAATCTGAATTTTTATCTTAGCGCGAATAGTATTTCATACAGATTGATTAGGTTGGCGCTCGTCACAAACCACTTAGCGGGAATGCAGTACATCACCGCAGGACTCCGATTGGTTGCTCGCCTAGTAGCGCTCAAGGACAAACACCTTCCCATTTGAAACACATAATAGTATGTTACTAGTCATTCTTTCTCGAGTTTGTTGTTTGACGTTTAATTACGTTGCAAGTTATACAAACTGGTTGGTTATGTTACAATGATTAAACAATTAGACGTTACATCATCGTTTGATTCTACTACTTCAAAGAGGTTCAAAGTAAGCTCAAATTCCTGACTAACTTCAGCTTTAAATATTTGATTAAAATTAAAAGTACAAACAATAATTTAATATGTTATACTTAACCTGCAAATTAATATTTTCAGTAATATTAAATAAAATAAAACATAAAATTAATTTAAAACGAACAGCTCATTTATGAGTTAACCTCGTTTAAATGTGATGGCAAGAAATTTATTCCAGGTATTGTTAGAAGAGCAAGGGTCCCGAGTTCGATTCCCGGCTCTGGGGTTGGCGATTTTAAGTCGGCCCTATCCACGCCTTCACCTCTGTCTAGCACACGTGAAGTATCCCCTATGCCCAACGTGGTTCGGAGTCCACGGTAAAAACTGTAGGGTCCCTCTCACCTCACCGCCATCTTCACTATCACCCTATCATCGGAGGTAATTGGACACCGCCCTCTGGGTGCCTCCACCTGAGAAATGGGTCCGGTCATCACTTGGTGGGGTGAGGTTACCCCGAAGGCCAAGGTTGCCATGTGGGGAGGTTAGTAACTAACTAACTTGTTAGAAGAGCAGCGCGCAAAATAAAATGTTTCCGATCAAACGTTAACGAAACGCAACAGAAATACGGCAAAGACTTGCCAATAAAGAAAGAAAATAATGAAGAAATTATCTTGATTCATATGATCAAGTAATAGTCGGCCTCTCTGTGTGATTTGCAGTAATGTGTTGACCGATATTTCCATATTTTCTGTTAAACTACAAGCTGATATTGAGGGAAACCACCTTGAGTTCAAAAATAAACGTTTTATTTTCGAAAAACTGCAACGAAATTTTTACTTCACAAAAATCTATGATAACACTTGCGAAAGCCTATAATGGGTGAAGCTTGTTAAGCATACAGTGCGAACGATGGTTCTGTGCCGGTAGAGACCGTGTGCGCAGTTTAGAATCCAGTTGCTGGGCATACACTCTCGGTCATGCGCAGTACACTGAAATGGTCTGTATCGTGGAGAGGTTTGACCGGGTAACTTCTAACACTTCGGTGCCGTCACGTTAAGATGTTAAAGTTTTAGAAACTGTGATTCTTAATCGCACTGGTGATTAGCGTTTTGTCTGTATGTATGAGTGTGTGCCTTTATATATTTTCTTATTTAGATTAAAATGCCTCCAATTCAAAGCAAACTTGGTGGAAAAATACTTCACAAGCCAAACCGCGAAGTTATTAATAATGTCAATATATTCTGAAACAGGAAGCAGTTTCTGGCGATATGCTAATAAAATACAAGGGAGGATGAGTGCTGCAACAAAAGTATCTGAGAGAATATTTCGTAAAATAATTAAAGAAGGGGGAGAAATGTGAGGCAAAAGTGACCTCCTTTGAAACATCTGGAAACTATATCGTGTACCAGAAATACTGTCGTTGATGCTTTTAATAGGTGTGTAATTCGCCCAAACAATTTATAATTTGTATATTCAGGAGAAAACTGTACCCACTGTCAACATTTGGGGACTCCTGAAACATCAAGATTCCATTAACTTTAAAGAGGGAAGCACTAGTTTAAAGACTATCTTATGTGGCATAGGTTTCAACTGGAAGAAAACAAGGAACAACAAGGTCTCGTTATAGGAAATGTATATGAGAAATTGACGCGTGTCATAGAAGTCAACATGAAAAATTCAATGCCATGGCCGGGACTTGAACCACGGATCTCCTGGTTTCCGTCCAGTCGCTCTAACCCATTAAGCTACCATGGCCAACATGCCAATCATGACATTAAATTCTCCATTTGACTCGTATATTTCCCCGGTAGACCACTAGGAGCTCTCGCATCCGAGATACACCCTTCGTGGCGGCTTACTATCGTAAGTACTTGAGTCCCAGGCTTCATCATTTAACTCTTACTATTTTTAGTTAATTGATAGTTTAGTTATTCAAAGTCATAAGCTTTGGGTATTATCAACAGTCTTTAAACAGCTTGAATGTAATTTCGAGCTGTCTAAAAGCAGTCGAGGAGGTGTCTGCAAAAATTAACAATATACAGAATGCACCACCTACCAAACAAGCAAAATATAAATAAATATATGAATAAATAAAAATAAAAAATTAAAAAGAATTGTCCAGTATCCTACACAAAAATACTGGAGTTTCAGTGCTGCGTAATATAGGAAATAAACTAAGTCTCGGACAAACATATGAAAATGTTTTGTACTACTCATATGCACCAATAACGTCATGTGAGGTTGAACGAACCTTCTCCCAATATTTCTATATTGTTTTAACGAGAGGCGCAGAAAATTCACTTTCGACAATTTACGAATGTACATGATTGTTCACTGTAATTCCCGCATCGAGTGCAATGAGAAAGATGGCATATTGTAACGTAGGTTACATTTTGTATCTGTACCGGAGTGTATACACACCGCGCATCGGTATACTCATTAATTGTTAACTGC
>CM060947.1:195467670-195550170 GCA_030765055.1 Mantis religiosa
AGACTCGTTATGTGTTGATGACTTCAAATGGGTATAATGTGTATTCAGCGTGAATAAAAGACCACCCAGCTTAAACTCAACGGTAAACGTCGTCTCCATTGATTTTAAACCTCTCAGGCAATAACACGTATCATTTTAAAACCAAAAGCTATTGAGAATTCGCTTCATTTACCGGAAGAATTCCAAATTAAATTCCGAGACATTAAAATTATCATTGGTAATTACTTTGTTTTGTTTTTTGTTTTACATCCTCCAACGTTAAGCCATATCGGACGATGAATGGAATGGGTGAAATGATGCTCAAATGAGCCCAGGGTTCATAGAGCTTAGTTACCTGACATTCGTCTTTGAGGAATAGGGAAAACCGCGGTAAAAACCTTATCCAGGTAACTCACCCTGACCGATATTCAAACTCGGGACCTCTTGAACGTGAGGCAGACATGCTACCAGCTACGCTACCGAGGTGGGCAGCAGTATTACTTGTTTATCCAGAAGGAAAGCCACTTCAATGCATAATCAGAAGTTTTCCGACAGTTATCAATTGAAACAAGTTTTAGAATCATGTAAAAACATGCAAGCAGAGCATTCGCTAAAAACTAATTAGTTTTATAATGGAAATACTTTTTATATGTGACTAACTTCTAACCATAATAACCGTATCGGTGGTTGTTGTGAATAAATTATTATAATATATAAAAAAGTTTTAAAAGTATAATTGCTTTGAGTAGGCACTGGTAGGTTTTTCTTTGGGTTTATATCTACTTTACGATCTCTTATATTCAATCCCATTTTCCTTCTCCGTAATATTAATTTGTAAGTAAGATCTAAGATAGATCCCATCCTGTGCCGTACAAGTTAATGGTACCCAGTGGGCTTCTAAAGGACTCCGCTATGGAATTTGATTCTACCAAAGGCTCAGGAAGTCAAAAAGCTTTGGGGTTTTCTATTTCAGGTTATGTAGATTATGTATGCGTAAACTTTTCTGCATGAGTGAAATGTAGTTATAATTAAGCATAAGCTCTTTGCGATGCTCTGTACCTTCGGACAGTTCATGGCAGAAACGACAGTCACAGCAGAAATATCACTGCAATACTGGGCCCGGTTTACAAGTTGGCACAAGTCCATGTGGGATATGTATAAATTGTAAATATGGATTCCGGACGAGCTCTCAATTTGTACATTCAGGGTCATTTGCATCGGTCATGCGGAGCCCCGGCTTCGCTGTACCTCATTTTGCGGCCCGGAATATCGATTCCCTTGAATGATGCGGCTTTTTCAAGTTCTTGTGCTTCTGAAACGCTTTACGTGTGTGAAATTTGGGGCATGTCTGCAGATTCTAAGCTGCTGCTACTTGAATGTGCGATGGCCTTGGGGCCATCTTTTGTGTATAGCGGCGCTTTTCCTGAGACTAATACACGAATTCTCATCTCTCCCCTATGTGGAAGATGAAATTAGGCGTTCGGCCGCAAAATTCTACGACCGATTACCGTTCCATCAGAGCACCCTAGTTAGCTCTCTTGGGGATTATCGTTCCAGAGAACACCAAGTAAAGCGATTACCGACTTTCCCGCATGGCTTGGGCATAACCACTAACCATAAAGTATTTACAATAGCCCCAAATTAACTACCATCCATCCAAAAATTGGTCTGGATTTTCAAAATTTCGTCACTCTTTTTGAGTTAAATCATCAGTGGAGCACAAGGACCGTTGAAGCCAAGACCGTAGCCGGTCAGGAGCAAAAATACTACCTCCTTTCTTTACTCCTACCTCATTTTTCATCCGTCACTGCAAACCCTACTTCCCGTAACTTCATTGTTAAGCCCCTTCCAGGGCAGGTACACGTATGACATAAATTTGGGCTTCTCTCTGCCAACTCCTTCGTCGTCTTCGTGTAACGAGTTATATTTGTCGTGGTTGTGCCATTTGTTTGTTTGTTTGTTTTTCTCCGGCACTCATTTCGTTGTCTTTCCGATTCGAAGCGCTGTTTACACATGGGTAAATTCGGATTTCCGCCGCTGTTCTTTTAGAGCGCTGCGATGTCCGAAAGTCTTCCTAGGTGTACTGCTTCGAATCGGGAGAGTTGGTGCTTGGTGTCGAAGTGGTTAAGTCAGGGGTAAGTACTCCAAGTTTTGGGTTTTTGGCAAAATTTCTTTGTGTTTTCATGGTCGCTTTTGGTGAGCTTTAACTCATTTTAATGAGACCAGAAGCTTTATTGTCTTTCCCCTTTTATGTTTCTGGGTTTAAAAACGTGACTGCTAGCTAGCTTAGAATTTCTACATCGTTAAATGGGGGACGAAATTTAACTGTCGGCTTTCCCTAAAGTTATTTAGGTATTTCAAGGTTTTGAGATGTTATTCATGTAATTGTTCTACTTAGTTCCCTTCAATAAATGCTTACTATATAGTTACTGGATAGTCGCCGTTAATTTAAACGTTTTCCGGGACCCTTGTTACCTTCATACTTTAGTATAGTTGTTTCAGAAAAATTATTTGTGATCGAGTAACTTTATAAAGATTGTGATGCTCTTGTTTCCTTGTGCTATTTTAAAGGGAGCACATATTGTTATAATGAATATGTTGTATTTGTTGTAATCAAGGATTGTAGTAATGAATTAAAGCATTTGAATTGTTTATTGGTTGCAACATTGAGTCAGTTATTTGCATGTCGTGTACCCTAACCTGGAACTCTTAGCTTTAGCGTTTGCAGAGCCAAAATTCCTCACTTTAGCTTAGGCTGTTTAGGAAATGTTTAGGTGTGCAGGGCCGGCCTGCACATGGTAACGAGCACAATGTGTTAACGATTACAAGTAATGATTAACATATTTACGCCTACGTTTTTAATTATCTTTTGGTAATGTATTTCTTTTACAAGCAAGTATATCTTATCCTAACCATCTAATTTTAGTGGAGGATCATGAATGATAAATAAATAGGTACAAGTATTATAATTTTGGAACATTTCAGGATTAAAGTGCCATACTTGATAGGTTTTTTTATGCGTTTACTCGTTTCAAGGAATTCATATTTACATATGTGCTTCAAGGTACTTTCCGTTCAACAGACGGCGTAACAGAAGCATAACGCCACGCCAGCTTGAAAAACTGCTATATTGCTTGTGGTTTAGTTTGCAAATTCCAGTGATAAAAAGGAATATTTTCTAATGTGTCAATGCCAGCGCAGTTAATGTGAATACAATTGTGTCTGCTTATTTTTGTAACTATGCAATGTGATTTGTATCCCTTACTTTTGTAGCTTTCACTGAAAATGAGTGTCCAGTAATTTTTCTAAATACTTTGCGGTAACGAATTACTTGTTATCCCCGTTACCTTTCAACCCTTGCAAAGTAACCGGTACGTTACGTTTTGGCCTTCTTTATAGCAAATCTACATCAAGGCATTTTATACACTAACTTAGGGGTAATTTAGTTCGGAGAAGCGTAGTAATGTGGTTGCCCCTATCTCATTTATTACATTTGTGATTATGGTACACTAGATTCCACTGTATATCAAGCGAACATGTAGGTATACATATCACGTGCAGCCAATAATTGTTACGAAACCCATTTAAAACTTAGCGAATATTTCATTTTGCTTATGAATAAAATATGCAAACACTCTAGCGTATTGCTTCAGTCGATAAATTAGTGAGAAAACATATTGATGTTCCTATTAGGCACGTGGTATTTTGGTGCACGTGTTAGATTTATACGTCCTAAATCATAATCTGGCCTGCCGAAGAAGAACAAGGGTAGAATTTCTTCCAGGGAGGGGCACAATAGGATCAGACTGAATCAAGTGTATGACTATTAACTTTAGGGAACTATATTAATATCACGTTTTGAACCATTACACTCGATTAACACTGCAGGAGTCTGAATTACAGTGCCAATTTGAGAGCAGGAGTTTAGCATGCGATGTAGAACATTGCTGTGGCAACCACAACTACGTTGGCGGCGTTAGTGACGCTACATTACCGCATGGTCACACGTTGGTTTAAGCGTAATCCATTCCGCTACTTGTACTCTTGATTTGAACTTATAGTTATTATTCTTTGCTTTTTGCTAATGTACCGTATTATTGCTGTTTAAAAAGTGCTTTTTCTGCCACGTGAGACGTGAGGGCTGGTCGAGGTGCTTTATAAATTACCTGTGATTTCAGATCATGAAATAGTCCGGATTTCTGCCTCTGTAGATTCGCGTCCTTGGTTTGATTTTCACTCTGGCTAGAACTACCTCGGGAGAGAGACAAGGATTTTGCTTATCGTGGTAAGCAGGAACATCACTTGTAAACGTTGAAAATGTTTCTGGCGAGTTAATTTACTGTTTGCCGAAATACTCGCGAAATTTAAAATTACACTACTTATTCTTTCCCAGCTGTGCCCGGAGTTGTTAAACACAATACTATTCTCTTTCTCCGTTATTCTTTGTTAAAGCCGGAATCACTCTACACCAGACTTTTCGCGGAGTACAATTATTAATTTTGCGCAAAGACTGCTCGAAGACTGACGATTACTGAATAGGTAACTGCTTGACGATACTGCCATTACGAGCGACCACGATTGCACACTTGAAAGTCTGAAGCCAGACCTTCAGTCTCTTGCCAGACAGATCGGGGCTAGGCCCTCTACTTGCAGTAGGGTGTTTTTAGAGGTAGGAGAAAAGGCGATAGAAGTTTACAAGTGAAGTGTTATTTTAAGTATTGTCGCGAACCCCATCGCTATAAGGCGGCATGCGCACACAAAGGAACTGATAGGCGGACAGTGTGGAAATAAAGAGCCTGCAAAAAGCAGATAAACATAGCGCGAGATAAAGGACTTACCAGCCCAGATTTAGTTACGCTTATGGAATATTCTGGTGACCTCTTGACTGTTTCGATTTCTTTTTTGTTCCGGAAGTATCTAGAATTATTCATGAGGTATTTAAGAGATTGTCACGCGCCAGCGGACAGTTGTAAAACAGTCGCGGGAGAGGTAAGCGGAGAACAGCAGAGAGTTGTGAGTAAACAGTAAACAGTTGTGAACAAATGCTGTGTAACGAGAGCTGACTGTTATTGTCATCGACCTTGGTAGATTGTGGTGTGTATATGTGATGTAATGTTGTTACGTGAGAACAGAACAGTGTATTTCGAAACATTTAGAATTTCGGCAAATTGGACTTTTAATTCTACGAACCCACAAAGTCACAGTATGTGCAGGGTGTAAGTTGCCTAGAAGTAGCCTCGGTCTTACGTATTTTTCTCCGGGACCAGATTGTACTCACCTAGGCCACGGATGAGGGGGTTAAAATTATAGGAGAGGTTTAGATAAAATGGGCGTAAGAGGGCGTGGAGGTAATATGTTAGGGTATGGATATGTAGGTCTAGACGGATGACTAGGTTAGCGATGTACCACGGGTAATCGATGGAAATGCGAAGGAGACGGGATTGAAGGACCTCAAGGTGGTATTAGCGGCTACGTCCCAGATTACACAGGCATAAGCTATGGCTGGTCTGGGCAGAAAAGTAGTTTGTTAGACATGGACATCACCGATTGTCGGTTGATAGGGGTATAACATACCCATTAGCTTGCGGACCTTTTGCTTTATCTATAGATTATGTGATCCACGTCAGTTTAATGTCAAGTAATACTCCTAGATATTTGACAAAGGTTTTCCATTGAACTTTCTCACCAGCTAAACGAATAGGTGGAATGTCATCTATCTGTCTTCTGGAGAAGGTTATACTCTGACTCTTCTGCGGGTGGACGCGTAAGCGCCAGCGATCTCTCAATGCTTACTTATATACGAGGGCTGTTCAATAAAGAATGATCTTTTTTTACAGTCATGATTTTTTGCATTATAATTTAAACTTATTATATTCTGTTAGCTTAATATGAAACAAACACACCGTAGTAGTTTCATTGTCGATACTCCTGGTTCCCGCCTGTGAGAACCAGGCAAGTTCAGACATGTTCAGTATCGTCTACCGCTGCAATGGAGGTACCATGCAGTTAAAGTTGATGTTATAGGAAGATCTGAAGTTCCTTTCAAACGTAATCATTGCTGATGAAACTTGGCTACATCATTTTCATCCCTAGAGCAAACAGCAAAGCTCAGTGTGGAAATCTCCTCCATCACCAACCCCCCGAAAAAGCAAAAGTGGTTGCTTCTGCTGGGAAAGTTATGGTCATCTCATTCTTTGATATTCATGGAATAGTTTATCAGCATGTTGTACCTGCACACACATTAGTAACTTGACAATACAATAGGGATGTCCTGAAAACATTGCAAGTCCATATCGGGCGCAAAGGACCACATTTCCATGAAGCAGACTGGATGCTGCACTGGGATAATGCGCGGCCGCATATTGCCAATGTTCTTGCTGAATATCTTGTAAAAATTAACGTGAAGTGCATCCCTCACCCTCTCTATAGTCCAGATTTAGTGCCATGTGACTTTTTTCTATTCCCTAACTTGAAGAAACGCCTCTGTGGGAGGCATTATCCATCATCAGCAGCAGTGGTGAAGGCTGCGGAGGCGATTTTGAAGGATCTCTCAAAAATGGTTTCCAGCATGTCTTTGAAGACTGGCAGAAACGTTGAGATAAGTGCATCGTCTTCAGGAGACACTATTTTGAGAAGGACCATCAAAATTATGAGGATGAGTAAAGGTACGTTGTCAAAAAAAATGTGATCATTATTTATTGAACAGCCCTCGTAGTATGTCGACTCCGAACCTAAGTCCAATGTCCTTTATCCCTATTGGCTATATTCTCCCGCTTTTGAAAGCGTTGTTCTGCCATAATGTCACTTTAAATTTGTATTTGTGCTACTGCTACATCATATGACTCCCTATATCATGTGACGTGCGATCTTCCTTCTCTTTGCGGTACTTCTACTATTACTCCCGCTAGTCGCATTCGCTAAACATATAATATCACAATAGATTTTTACCTCTCGCCGAAACGAGTTTCTTGTCAAATGTTGTAAACATCTTCGCATGTTGCTTCCAAAGACAGTTTTTAAGCAATCTTAAACTTCAGAACGACGAATATTTTCACAATATTCTTACATATAAAATTTGTAATTTTGCGACTTACAGTATTCCAACTTTACATAATTATATATGATCTGATCCCTGTTATTAAATATACCTCACAAAAGTTCTCTACTAGTTGAAACATATTTCACACGTAAGAAGTAGACACCAAAATTATATGCCTACATTTCACTTAAAGTACATATATGCTTTGAGCTTCCATTTAAAGAAACATTTATAAAAATAACTTGCGTGAACATAACTCAAAAATGAACGTTAGGTTAAATATCAAAGTTGCTATTGAAGTTCATTTTGCAAGAATGTATACAAAAAGAAGAAGAAGAAAACTTTAAAACCAGCCCACTCAACCAAAAGATATTAAAAACATGAATGAGAATTCTGGAAAGTACCATTAATGGAAATTGTCTTAAACATGATAATATTTGTAATAATGGCAATTTTCATATATTCGATTACTCTGCTTTACCTTTTTCCTTTAAAATCGGTTTCCGCAAAGCAGTTCACAATCACTTGCGCGTATAATTTACACTGAGCTGTCGAGACCTCTAGCAATAATTCTGTAAATATGAACCGCGATTCAACTCTAAGCACTTCCCCGCCTTGTAAGTCACATAGAAAACGGCCATGCCTGGTTGGTTCTGTAGGACAAACCTTTCTTTATAGTGAACCATGCAAATGTTTTTTTTAGAAGTGCTAAACCTTCTAATAAATTCTATGAACTCATATTAAATGTCTTTGGCAGAAGACAGTGTGTGCTTTAGTATTATCTCTCAAAAAAGAACCACTTCTTTGTCATCTAACACAAATAAAACGTTCTAGAATGTAAAATTAACAAATTTTTAACTCCTATTGATCAAAACTAGCAGATCTACAAGTTGTCACTTAGATTCAGTAAAATACAAAATCAGATTCTTGTGATCCAAGTGACATAATAAGTCTGTGTCATTGTATAGCATTACATATGTATTTTTGATACGAACATATTCAATAAAAGTATAACAACAATAATAATAATAATAATAATAATAATAATAATAATAATAATAATAATAATAATAATAATAATAATAATAATAATAATAATAATAATAATAATAATAATAATAATAATAATAATAATAATAATAATAATAATAATAATAATAATAATAATAATAATAATAATAATAATAATAATAATAATAATAATAATAATAATAATAATAATAATAATAATAATAATAATAATAATAATAATAATAATAATAATAATAATAATAATAATAATAATAATAATAATAATAATAATAATAATAATAATAATAATAATAATAATAATAATAATAATAATAATAATAATAATAATAATAATAATAATAATAATAATGACGACGATGACGATGACAATGACAATGACATCGCCACCACTTACGACAGATGCCTTCTTTCTTCTTTTGTAATTTACGTCTTCCAACATTTACTCATATCGGACGATGAATGAATGAAACCAGGTCCTTAGAGCTTAAAGTTACCCGACATTCGTCTTTCAGGATAAGGAAAAAAACGTATCCAGGTAACTCACCCTGGCCGAGATTCGAACTCGGGACCTCTTGGACGTGAGGTAGACACGCTGCCATCTACGCTACTGAGGCGGGCACGAGAGATACCTGAACTTTTTTTTTTTTTTTTTTTTTTTTTGTAATTTACGTCCTCCAACGTTAAGTCATATCGGACGATGAATGAATGAATAAAAGTGGTGAAATGCTGCTCAAATGAGTCCGGGATTCCTGGAGCTTAGAGATACCCGACATTCGTCTTTCAAGATATGGGAAAACCCCGGGAAAAACCTTATACAGTTAACTCACCCTGACCGAGATTCGAACTCGGGACCTCTTGAACGTGAGGCAGATACGCTACCATCTACGCTACCGAGGCGGGCCTACCTGAACTGTGCTTAGCTATAAGATCAGAAGTACTATCTTTCAAGAATTCTGAAGGTGTTTCGTTACTAGAGGGTATGAAAACTAAATTGCCCATATTGGTAAACATATAATGAAGTGCTCGCCATTAACCTGTTACTCGCTTCGAAAATGTATAAGGCTAGATTAACATAATATGGCGAAATATCGACTTAGTATCACAAAGGAATTAGCAATTCTCTTACAGATATGCTATTAACTACAAGAAATCTTCGAAGAACAGGTTAAAATGGTGAGCACTTCATTATACGTCTGGCCGATTTAGTTTCCAAACCCTCTAGTAACGGAACGCCTAAATGGTACCGACCCGCGGAAAGTGTATACTTACTTTCTTGAAAGATAAGTAGCATGCAGTGCAGAAGCACAGTACCCAAATCCGAAGCCTCAAATCAAATAAATTCCCGGGGCATGACGGTGTCACGGCACTCATGTTCCGAAACCTTCCCAAAAGAGCTGTGATCCATTTGACGCGGATTTACAATGCATGTCTTTACCTCCGCCACTTTCCAACTTGTTGGAAGGAGGCGAGGGTGGTCTGCATTTTGAAGTCCGGCAAAGATCCACTCTTCCCTTCTAGCTACCGCTCCATCAGTCTTCTCCCAATCGTCTCAAAGGTCTTTGAGCGATTGCTCCTGGCTCGCCTGACTCCTCTCTTCGAAGAAAGGCACCTCCTACCGGATCACCAGTTCAGGTTCCGTCGGGGCCACTCCACGACCCTGCAGCTACTGCGATTGGTAGAAAAGGCTGCCCTGGGTTTCCAGGACAACCTCAAAACCGTCGCGGTGCTTCTGGACCTGGACAAGGCCTTCGCCACAACGTAGCACCAGGGCCTGCTGTACAAGCTCAAGGAAGCACAACTCCCCTCCCCATACCTCACCCTGATCAGTAGTTTCCTCCGGGATCGAACCTTCAGGGTGCCTGTTGAAGGTAAACTTTCCTCCGTCAGAACCATAGCGGCGGGAGTCCCGGAAGGCAGTGTACTGTCGCCGTTACTCTTTGCTGCCTACATGTCTGACTTCCCAACAGAGCCTCACACTGTTCTGTGCCAATATGCTGACGACGTCCTCATCTTGGCACAGAACAAAAACGTCCGCTACTGCCTCCCTCCGCTGCAACGATCACTCCGAGCCATCGGCACGTGGAGTGAAAGGTGGAGGATGGCCATCCGCCCACAGAAGAACTCTGCCCTTCTGGTGGGGAAGGTCCTCCGCTGGCGCCCGGAAGGAGACCTGCGGTTGAGGCAAGAAGGGTCCCTTGGGTCCGATCTGCCAAATACCTGGATGTCCGACTGGACCGCGGCCTCACCTTCACCCCACATGTCCGTGAAAAAATCAGCTTCGGCCATGCAGCGCTCAGGCAGTTGTACCCCATATTCCGATCGACCATGCCCACTCGCCTGAAACTACGGGTGTATCGTGCGATCATCCCGCCACTGATCCTGTATGGATGCGAGGTCTGGGGATCGGTGGCTCGTACCACCATCCGCAGACTGCAAGCCATGCACAACAGGGCTCTTAGGATGATCTACGATACCGAACGTATGTTTCCATCACACATCCTACACTCCCATTCTGGCATACCTTACGTTGAGGACGTTGTGCGTGAACGCTCGCGCACTTTCTATGCCAGAATTACATCCTATCCCAACCACCTAGTTAACACACTAGGGCAATATGACCACCGTGGGTCCAGGAGGAGAAAGAGCTGCCGCATCCCCAAGGACGCCCTTGGGTAGTGAGACCAGCCTCTCATCCCTTCAGTACTACTCACTGTCCCGGCCACACTAGGGCTGGATTAGGCCTGTCGGCTGACCCCCGGCAGTCAGGTCCCCCTGTGTGACCCAAATGCGAACCACAACCTAAATGGTCCCCAACCACCCGACCTCTCGCTCCTGGCCCCGCCACACTGGACGGACTCTGCAACGCAGACCGCTCCTAGCGTGGGGGCTTAGGGCACTGGCCTCCTACCTGGAAGCTCATCCCGCCGCCAGGAGCACTAGCAGAGGTCGAATCAGGTCCATCAGTTAACAAGGACATCCAAGCTTTGGAGATAAGACCAATTCTATAAGACCGCACGGGTAAATCCGCTCAGCGGATAGGTGGAGCACCCGGACGACTTGTTCTCGCTCTTGGCTCTCTCAAGCACAGTACCTTGGAATACTTCTTGATATACACCTTACCTGGAAGGTACATATTGCATCACTAGCTTCCAGAGTATCCAAGCGCTATACAACAGAAAACCACTCAGTAATAAGCTCCTTCTATATAAACAGAGAGATTTAAAGTACATATGATGCTTTTGGGACAAACATATAGACAAATAAATAGATCTTCCTTGTGCATATCTAATTATCACTCTTGTGCATAAAATATCGCAGAAACATACAATTAAAATATTTTCGCGGTAACGGGCATAAAAGTTTCTCCGCAAATAGATAACAGACGGCGGATAATGTTTCACGGTAATAAAGAGCTTGCATAAGCAGTTAACGATAACGCGGCTAGTGTACACAAAGAGCCGGCAAATAAATATAGCTGAGGTAAAGGACTTGCCGGCACAGATAGGATTTCACGTTTGGAAGGTTCTAGTGATATCTTGATTGACAGAGAAATGTTTTTTTTTTCTGATTTGTACGAGAAACCTCTCGAATTTATGAATGAGATATATAAGAGATTGTGACACGCCAGTCGTGAGTTGTAAAACGAGAGTGAGTCGCGAGAGGTAAGCAGAGTACAGCTGAGAGTGTTGTTGGAAATTAATTGTTCTTTCACACTGGCCGTGTGTAGGCTAAATTGTGGAAACGTAGAGTCAGAATGAAAAATTCAATGCCATAGCCGGAATTTGAACCACGGATCTTCTGGTTTCCGTCCAGCCGCTCTACCACTGAGCTACTATGGCCAACGTGCCGATATGACATTAAATTCTCCAACGTGTGAGTGTTGTTGTAACGAGAGCTAATGTAAACTGAACCCTGTTTGCTATTGTCATCGACCTTGGAAGATTGTGTTGTATATGCAATGTGATTGAACATTTAGAATGTCGGCAAATTGGACTTGTAATTCTACGAACCCACAAAGTCACAATATTCAGCATGATTCAAAAGACTAACGAAAATAAAAACTGTAACCTTACGTGACTTAATGTTTTGTCTAGGATTTATTGAGCACAGTTACAGCCTCTCTTGGAATGGCAGTGTCCCATACCTACTGCAATCTCGATAGCCACTGTCATAGATGTCATAGCTACTTCCTACAGTTTAAAGGCACAGTGTACTATGGCATTACTGTGAATTACAATGCTACATTGTTAGTGCTCAACAATAGTATTGTTAGTACAGTGACATTGCAGCTGGCAATAGCAATTACTATATTGTCTGTCTACAAGCAATGTGCCCTGCGAAAAAGCAATTAAAGGAAGAGTTCGGTTGATCGATATTGGTGGCAAGAGATATTACCAGCATTTAGCACCTGGCAATGCTAATTAGATAACTACATTTTAGTTATTACATACCCATTCGTTGTTAGATTATAGCCATGAAAGCTATTTGGCCAGCGTTCCCTAGTTAATAATTAATGCAGACTTGACTTTTCTGTCAAATATATTCCAACAAATCATTTCAGTCTATGTGCAATTACTTGAGATAGGATATTTCAGACGATCATGTTCTTCAGTCTCTGATTACTGATTTTGTTTACATCTATTGAAACTCTATTTTCTGGTGGACATACAGACATATGTAGAAACAAAATAAATATGATGTTTCTTTTTTAAATGTTATAACAAGGCTTTACTAATTAATGATAAGGGTACAATTTGTGTAATATCGGTCAATGTGTGAACGCTAGGCCTATTCTATTAAACATTTTACTTGAGGTAAGGTTATCACTGATGTCCAATGAACTTTAAAGAACATGTATACCTTTTAACGACGTTGTCAATTGCCAGGATCATATCAGGGTTTCAAGTGTGCCGGGATTTCTTCAACAGTTCTTTTACGTGTCGATAAATTTGATATGGGGTTGTAGCTTTTAAACACACTTAAAAACCATTAGTTTGGGCCAGATTGTAACACACGACCTTTGGGTTCAATAAGCCAACACCAACTGAGCTACCCAGACTAACGAACTGTAAGGAAATGTTACCCTTTTGGGGTACAATTTGAATTTCGTTTTCTTTATCAGTATTGTCGCCGATTGCATTGTTGCGATAGCGCAGCTGAGTGCACAAAGAGACAGATAGTGCATCGCGGAGATAAAAAGCTTGTCGAAACAGATAAAGATAGATAACTGGAAGGTACAGCGCGGAGATAATCTTGTCGAAACAGATAAAGATAGATAACTGGAAGGTGCAGCGCGGAGATAAAAAGCTTGCCGAAACAGATAAAGATAGATAACTGGAAGGTGCATGGCGGAGATAAAAAGCTTGCCGAAACAGATAAAGATAGATAACTGGAAAGTACAGGGCGGCGATAAAAAGCTTGCCGAAACAGATAAAGATAGATAACTGGAAGGTACAGGGCGGAGATAAAAAGCATGCCGAAACCGATAAAGATAGATAACTGGAAGGTGCAGCGCGGAGATAAAAAGCTTGCCGAAACAGATAAAGATAGATAACTGGAAGGTGCAGGGCGGAGATACAAATATTGCCGAAACAGATAAAGATAGATAACTGGAAAGTACAGGGCGGAGATAAAAAGCTTGCCGAAACAGATAAAGATAGATAATTGGAAGGTGCATGGCGGAGATAAAAAGCTTGCCGAAACAGATAAAGATAGATAACTGGAAAGTACAGGGCGGAGATAAAAAGCTTGCCGAAACAGATAAAGATAGATAACTGGAAGGTGCAGGGCGGAGATAAAAAGCTTGCCGAAACAGATAAAGATAGATAACTGGAAAGTACAGGGCGGCGATAAAAAGCTTGCCGAAACAGATAAAGATAGATAACTGGAAGGTACAGGGCGGAGATAAAAAGCTTGCAGAAACAGATAAAGATAGATAACTGGAAAGTACAGGGCGGCGATAAAAAGCTTGCCGAAACAGATAAAGATAGATAACTGGAAAGTACAGGGTGGCGATAAAAAGCTTGCCGAAACAGATAAAGATAGATAACTGGAAGGTACAGGGCGGAGATAAAAAGCTTGCCGAAACAGATAAAGATAGATAACTGGAAAGTACAGGGCGGCGATAAAAATCTTGCCGAAACAGATAAAGATAGATAACTGGAAGGTGCAGGGCGGAGATAAAAATCTTGCCGAAACAGATAAAGATAGATAACTGGAAGGTGCAGGGCGGAGATAAAAAGCTTGCCGAAACAGATAAAGATAGATAACTGGAAAGTACAGGGCGGCGATAAAAATCTTGCCGAAACAGATAAAGATAGATAACTGGAAGGTGCAGGGCGGAGATAAAAATCTTGCCGAAACAGATAAAGATAGATAACTGGAAGGTGCAGGGCGGAGATAAAAAGCTTGCCGAAACAGATAAAGATAGATAACTGGAAAGTACAGGGCGGCGATAAAAAGCTTGCCGAAACAGATAAAGATAGATAACTGGAAGGTGCAGGGCGGAGATAAAAATCTTGCCGAAACAGATAAAGATAGATAACTGGAAGGTGCAGGGCGGCGATAAAAATCTTGCCGAAACAGATAAAGATAGATAACTGGAAGGTGCAGGGCGGAGATAAAAATCTTGCCGAAACAGATAAAGATAGATAACTGGAAGGTGCAGGGCGGAGATAAAAAGCTTGCCGAAACAGATAAAGATAGATAACTGGAAAGTACAGGGCGGCGATAAAAAGCTTGCCGAAACAGATAAAGATAGATAACTGGAAGGTGCAGGGCGGAGATAAAAAGCTTGCCGAAACAGATAAAGATAGATAACTGGAAGGTACAGGGCGGAGATAAAAAGCTTGCCGAAACAGATAAAGATAGATAACTGGAAAGTACAGGGCGGCGATAAAAATCTCGCCGAAACAGATAAAGATAGATAACTGGAAGGTGCAGGGCGGATATTTTAATTCTACGAACCTACAAAGTCACGGTATATAATATTCTAATCATTAAGAACAATTAACAGTTATAATTATCTATGCAAGTTATAAAAGTACTCATTTTAGTGAATAATATTTTACAGATAAAAAGTTTTGTAAATATTTAATAAAATAATCAAACAATTTAAAACAATAGTTTGTGAATCACTTTAATGTCATTACAAAATAAATGTTGATAGATTTCAAGTAATGGGAAAAGCTGCCAGAAAAGTTGTTCAATTGAAATGCTAATAAATAAAAAGCGTCAAGTAGAAATGTGGACTGTAAACATAACAAACTAAAAACACAATGCTCGAACTTGTTCAAATTTATCGAAATTCATAGGTGTAGTACTTTAAAGATTCAATAACTGAAAGAGAACTGGCACTATAGAAAAGATGTTTCTTGCAAACCAACATTAAGACATTTAAGAATTAAATTTCTTATCAACATTCTTAATAATGAAATATTTCTGTGCATGAATCGGTTTATGATTTTACTAACGTACGAGGGCTCTTCAATAAAGAATGATCACTTTTTTTTGACAACGTACCTTTACTCATCCTCATAATTTTGATTGCCCTTCTCAAAACAGTCTTCCCTGAATGCGATGCACTTGTCCCAGCGTTTCTGCCAGTCTTCAAAGACATGCTGGAAACCATTTTTTGAGAGAGCCTGCAAAATCGCCTCCGCAGCCTTCACCACTGCTTCTGATTATGGATAATGCCTCCCACGAAGGCGTCTCTTCAAGTTAGGGAATAGAACAAAGTCACATGGGGCCAATTCCGGACTATAGGGATGGTGAGGGATGCACTTCACGTTGATTTTTGCAAGATAATTAGCAAAAACATTGGCAATATGCGGCCGCGCATTATCGTGGTGCAGCATCCAGCCTACTTCACGGAAATATGGTCTTTCGCGCCTGATATGGACTTGCAATGTTTTCAGGACATCCCTGTAGTATTGTCCAGCTATTGATGTGTGTGCAGCTACATCATGTTGATAAACCATTCCATGAATATCAAAGAAAGAGATGATCATAACTTTCCCAGCAGAAGCAACCAATTTTGCTGCTTTGGGGGGTTGTTGATGAAGGAGATTTCAACACTGAGCTTTGCTGTTTGCTCTCAGGATCAAAATGATGTACTGATTACGTTTGAAAGAAACCGGTTCTTCCTCTAACATGGGCTTTAACTGCATGTTACCTCCATTGCAGCGGTAGGCGATACTGAACATGCCTGAACTTGCCTGGTTCTCACAGGCGGGAACCAGGAGTACCAACAATGAAACTACTACGGCGTGTTTGTTTCACATTAAGCTAATTGAATTTTAGTGTGAAAAATTATGACCGTAAAAAATTATGATCATTATCTATTGAACAGCCCTCGTATTTTAAACGTTGTGGACGTTTTATTTAAACAAAGTGGTTTTGCAAAGTGTAACCCACAAAGAACATCTGAAAACACTTTCCACAATCGTACTTAGTCTTAATTGATAAGCATGTGATCGAAATAAAGTATGGCAGGGAAGGAAAGAATGGGAATTAAGTTGGAACAACTACATGCTAAACAAGGACATCCTAATTTGAACATCTTTTTAAATTCTAAGTATCCTAAGCAACGCGTGGAGTGAAAAACTGTTATTGAAATGTTTTAAATAGCTTTTAGCTAGCAGTTTGTAAAAAACGAGTCTTTAAAATTTAATCCAAATTCATCAGGTTTGCCTTTTTGAGGTCGAGAAGTCATTAACTGCGAAAATGTTTGCCCTCTTCACGCCTTGTTCACAGAACTTAGAAAATATGAAGTGTCATTTATTGAGGTTTCGCTCTGTTGGTGAACGGTGCACTTAGGCAAGAGATCAAAGGTACGGACGGCATGCAAAACAAAGATGCAGAATGTTTGGGACGAGACTCTTTAATCATTTAACCCTTTGTGGCTGGTCTTGAAACACGCCTTGGGAACCAGCAACACCTGCAAGTGATGAGACCTAGCTATATACTTTGACAGCATAACAAAGCATATGGCGAAATTTCTGGAAGAAAATCTCACATACTATATCATAACGACCTTCTTTACTTAGTTTTTACAAACTATTCTTATACCAAATTATATTTCTTTCTGATTTTTGATAACCCAAATAAGCTTTTAATTCACGTTTACACATTTCATTTAGGATAGTCAGATTTTTAAACAGGTGTCCCAGGGGCTTTGAAGTGTCTTGCTCTACGCATGAACACAGAAGAAACCAATGGTGAGTAACCAGCTGAGAACAGTTTAAGTAGTTTAAAATTCAAACTAATATTGTATATCTCTTAGGGTAAGGTCATGCAGTATCGGTCGGGTTAAGTGTTTTTACTTTACTATGTAACTGTGGGGGTTAATCGGAATCTTACTATATTATTCCCTTACCTCAAGACATGTTGTATAGGTAGTATAATGTAATGATTTTTATTTTTTAGTTATAGTACTTTATTACATCGAAAGTAAAAGAGCTAGAATCATAAGGCTTGTAGAAAGTGTCTTGTAGTATCGGCCACTGCCTTTTCTATTACAATATAGATTGTCAGTGATACACTGCATTGCCACATATAGAACAACAAGGCAACTTATTGTTAATATTTCTGCTCATTTCACAAATGTTTAGCTCACTGGTTTACAAAAATCGCAGATATAGTGCTGCTATAGGCCTCAGAATATCTTCCGTGCGCTAAGAGCTACACTAACCACCATCAAGCACTCAGAGCAGACGAAGAATTGAAGAGAGGAAGGAGATATACGACTATAGCGTACGTGGATACACAAGCTCGCTACTGCTTACTGGAAGCTTCTGCAACATGGAGGCAAAGGGAAATCACAGTAGTGGCCGGTACTTCATTCCGGCCGATACTGCACGACTCTTTCCTATAGTTTACCAGTCACAGAAAAGTCACTCAAATCGAAGAGGGCTTCACAGGCTTTCACAGATAATTCATTCAAATGCTGTGCAAATGTTTTTAATGTGTAAATTAAAACCTCTATAAAACATTTTTAAGAAAATAAAAAGCATTTTCAATATAAAATGTAGCCTGTGATATACCTACTGTAAATATACTCAACTGAGTAACAAATTTTGTACTTAAATGACTTTTTGTTTTGGGTTATATTGTTCGCAGGTATACACACACACACACACACACACACACACACACACACACACACACACACACACACACACACACACACACACACACACACACACACACAAACTTATACACAGAGTGTTTCTAAAATTCTATTTTTTTTTTCGTTCCTTTTAACTGCAGTAGTCATATCGATGGTGTTAACTCGTAAACGTTGGGTTATATCATTAGATCACGCACACATTCACACTCTCATTCTTATTTCCAGACTCTGGGGAAGATGGGGAATAATCTTGGTTGGAGAAAAAACTCAACCCACCGCCGGGAAGCCGGAACCTTTAGCACGGCAGGCAGGTGTTCTATCGACTGAGCTACGGGGCCAGCCAAAAAAAAAAAAAAACTCTTTTTGGAAATTTCTGGAGATTTCAAAATATGTTTCAGGTGAAACCTCATAGTCGGATTTTTGGGCAGAATACAAGGTTGTCTATACTTGTAGTAGAGAAAGCATAAAAGAACAAACCAAATATTGCATTGTTACAATTAAAATGCCATATTACCGAAATTTTTCTTAAAATTCCTAAAGTAGTTTATAAAGCTCTATATTGTAAGAGTATGACCAACTGTTTCTTTTCTATTTGTTTTTGTAGCTGCTTTTCTATTTCTTTCGTTGTTTCTTTCTTTTTTTTCTGAATAACGCTTGCAGGTCTTGCAGTTGGTCGCGCGAGGCCTGGGAGGCCCTAGCTTTATTTAAATGCTGTAGTTTACAAACGAACGTACCTACGTAATTGCCTGATTAGGACACCTAACGTCACACCTTATTCAAATGTTTGCTACGGCGAAAACTTAATGTGTTTATTATTGTAGCCCCAACAATGACGAGTTAAGTACCGTACAAGTCTAGCAGGCCCCTAGAACTTACTCTCGTTACATGTTAATGACATGTTTAACTTCTTTAGTAAGTTGTGGAATATTGCTTTACCAGTGGAAGGAGCTATTGTACTTCGTCATTGGACAAATTGGCTGCTGTTAGAGAAATGTTTACAATGGAAATAATCATTTCTTCCACACTAGCCGTGTGTAGACTAAGATTTGGATGAGTAGAGCAGACTGAAAAAATTTAATGCCATAGCCGGGATTTGAACCACGGATCTCCCGATCTCCGTGCGGTTGCTCTAACCATCTGAGCTATTATGGCCAAAGTGTCAATATGACATTAAATTCTCCAACTGACTCGTATGTTTACCGGTAGACCACTAGGGTTCTCATGAGCTATGAGACACGCACCTTTTTGTGGCGACTTACTATGCTGTAGGTACTTAAGTCCCAGGCTTCATGGTTAAACCACATTAAGCTGATGGAAATAATCATTTCTTTCACACTAGCCGTGTGGAATTGTTGGAGTGGAATTCTGGAGTGACATAGTCGGGATTTGGAAATAATCATTTAAAAAAACAATCAATTAATAAAAATTATTGGAAATAATCATTTCTACTACACTAGCCCTGTGTAGGCTAAGATTTGGATGAGTCGAGCCAGACAAAAATTCAATACCATAGACGGGATTTGAACCACGGATCTCTCGCTCTCCGTGTGGTAGCTCTAAACCACTGAGCTACTATGGCCAACATGCCGACATGACATTAAATTCTCCAACTGACTCGTATGTTTTCCGGTAGACCACTAGGAGTTCTCATGTGCTATGAGACACGCACGTTTTGTGGCGACTTACTATGCAGTAAGTACTTAAGTCCCAGGCTTCATATTTAAACCATTATATTTTTATTTTAGGTGAATTGAAGGAAATGATCATTTCTTCCACACTAGTCCTGTGTGGGTTAAGGTTTGGATGATAGAGCCAGACTGAAAAATTCTGTGGCATTGAATTTTACTGTCTGGCTCTATCATCCAAACCTTAACCTACACAGGGCTAGTGTGGAAGGAATGATTATTTCCAACAATGTACCTTGGTTTAACAATGAAGCCTGGGACTTAAGTACTTAAAGCATAGTAAGTCGCCACAAAAAGGTGCGTGTCTCATAGCATATGGGAACCCCTAGTGGTCTACCGGAAAACATACGAGTCAGTTGGAGAATTTAATGTCATGTCGACACGTTGGCCATAGTAGCTCAGTGATTTAGAGCTACCGCATGGAAACCGAGAGATCCGTATTCAAATCCTGGCTATGGCATTGAATTTTTCAGTCTGGCTCTACTCATCCAAATGTTTACAATGTTAGTGAATAGCAGTCAAAGCATTACTCTCTTGGACAAAACGTTACTGTCGACGAAAATTACCGGTATTTCGTAGTCGATGTGATTTATATAATATATACCATCAAAACCAAACTAGTATGGCATAAAAACATTCTGTTAGAGTGATGCAATACTGTTTTACACAACTAATATGGAAAAGTATTGTGGACAGATGCCGGACGGAACACATTTGCAAAATAATTCCGCAGAGGCTATAGTGCTAAGACTAACTGAACCATCTATGGCACTAGCAGAAATGTTAGAGCATTTGACTGGTTCACTAGTGTATCACTGGTGAGCAAAAGACAACTTTCTTTTGTCGGTACAGTACGCAAGAACAAAAAGTAGTTGCCCAGTAATTTTACTTCTCCATAAGGTCGCAGGCAATCCAAAAATGTATTTCGCTTCAGAAAAACCGAAACAATGATCAAAAAAAAGGGTAAGACGGTTTTGATCTCAGGTCTACATGCTTCGTGCAGTTACCGAAAAGAGCCTAAAATAAGGCATTGCAATGATACTAAATCTGGAGTTGATGTAGCGATAAATTGTGCGCTACGTACAATACAGCCAGAAAAATAAGAAAGTGACAAATAGTAATATTTTACCACATGCTGCATATTTCAGGTACTAATTCTAGAGTTATCTTTCTTGAAAACCAAAACAAATATTCCATAAGACAGGAATATTTTAAAGTGCTGTCCTTATCTTGACTGTCACAAAAATATCAACCCTATCAAATGATTTGAAAGAGCTTCTAAAGAAATAAAAACCTGAACAACCCATAGCAGATGAGATACCGAGTGCATCAGAATCATTTGAAAAGAAAACAATGTGAATCATGAAGTAAAGACAAAAACAGCAAAACTACACATGCATGTGGGAAATGCAAAGCTCCTCTCTTTCTGAGTAAACAGGCCACTTATTTGCGATAACTGCTTAGGCGGGAAAAACAGAAGAAATAATTGATGACTTTGAATAACTGAACTTTCCAAAGACAAGTTATATTTTAAAATAATATTTACTTTCTTTGCGTGTATTGCACTAGAAATTATAATGTACACTGCATTCGTATTACACAGGATGTATATAAATGAATATCGGGGTTTTAACTCTTTATACATTTATTAAATTCAACTTACAGTTATAAATGATATGCCAAATGAAAAAGCAACTCAAACAGTTTTACCAAGAAACTTATAAATGTTCAATGTGACTACCCTTTGTCACACGGTGCACATAAAGGCTATAGCCGAGTTCTTCCCAAACGTTGATAAGTGTGTATTCTGTAATTGTAGCAACAGCTGCTTCAATCCGGTTTCTTACTTCAGGGAGGTCAGCTGGTAGCGGAGGCACGTACGCACGATCCTTGATGAAGCCCCAAAGGTAAAAATCGCATGGCGTCAGGTCAGGAGAACGTGGAGGCCATGTATAGCAAGTCCTGTCACTGGGGACCTTGTGGCCTATCCAGCGGTCGGGTACAGTGACGTTCAACCAATCGCATACTTCGTTATGCCACTGAGGCTGGAAAATGAAGTTATCTGGTTCATTTTCTTCCAACTGAGGAAGGAGCCATTGCTCTAGTGTATCACGGTAAGAAGTGCCAGTTACAGTAGGTTCACCAAAAAAGAAAGGCCCATAAACTTTTCGCCGGGATACGGCATAAAAAACATTCACTTTAGGGGCATCTCGTGAGGATTTTCTGAGCCCCAGGTGCATACATTGTGAGTGTTAACATGTCCACTAAGGTGAAAGGTCGATTCATCACTGAAGACAACACGATCCATAAAATCGTCATCGTCATGAAACAACATGTCGCTTGCGAAGTTGGCACGTAATTCGTGGTCTGTCGGCTTTAGGGCCTATAATAACTGTAAACGGTAAGGGCGTAGCCGAAACCCTTTTCTTACAACTTTCCAAACAGTCGACACAGGAACTTGTAATTCACGACTAGCCTTCCGGACTGATTTCTTTGGTTTACGGGTGAACGACTATCTCACTCGCTCAACAGTCTCTTCACTTACTCTTGGTCGTCCCGTGCTCTTTACAAAGGGAAGATGGTATCTTCAAACTGATGATACCAGCTGCGAATGTTATTATCACTAGGAGGATCACAAATGAACTTAATGTGGAACGCAGGTTGCACAGTAACCAGAGATTCGGTCTTTGCAAACTGGAAAACACAAAACGTTTTCTGTTTACTAGTCGCCATCTTTGCTACTACCGCTGTCTAGCGGATTGCGGCAGAAACATTGCACGCACATGCGCACTGGTCCCAACAAACAAAACTGAGTTGCTTTTTCATTTGACATAGCATTTAAAACTGTAAGTTTAATGTAATAAATATTATAAAGAGTGAAAACCCCGATATTCATTTATATACACCCTGTATTTTAACTGATGTATTTAGTATTATTATACTAATAAAAGTCATGTATGTTTAACCTAAATACAGCCCAAAATAGGGGAAACAAAGAAGAAATAAAACAAAACGATATAATCACATATCACATATATAATAGGCATATAATCATATAATGTAGCACGGGCCTCTCAGGTTAACAATGATGGTTAAAAGCAGGGCTGGATTTTGATTACCGAAAAAGTTAACCTAGAAAATCAATATAAAACTTTAAAAAACTGACACAATAATTACTAAAAGTATACATGAAGCTGATTTTTATTTAATTTACTAAAACTGGTGTTAACTAGAACCTTCTGGATGTTTCTCCCAAAACGTTCTAGAACTGTCTAAATTTGCTACACTATATAAACGAGTGCTATCGCAAGTCTGTCAAAATAATTCGCAAAGATAGTGAGAGAGTTAGCGCATGCGTATTTGGTGTGATGACTGTGCTGTTACTGCTCCCCAGCGAGTGAATCGTCCGAAACAAGAGGCTACGTCGGACGCACTTTGTTAAGCCTCTTATGTCAGAACGAAGAAAGTGAAGTGACAGTAAATATTTTAACTAGTTCACTTTATCGAAGTGATAGAGTGAGCTAAACGAATTCGCAGAGAAAACTGGGCTAGATCATTAAGTGACACTGAAAATTAGTGAAGTGATAGTTTAAAAAATATGACGACATGCTCTGTTCTTGTACAAATTCTTGTATCAAAAGCTTATTATTCTATCTCTTCATGATAGTTGAAAGAGACGTTTATAGAAATGGCTTTATTAATATTTTCTTACAGGTACAAGAAGCATATTGAGCACAGTCGACTGGAAGCGTAAGCCAAATCTTTCGAAACCGGGGCGCCATGTCATATCCTTGAAATACCCTTCTTTTTGCATGGTCAAGAGATAAAAAATATGAACACTGACTTCCCATTGAAAAATAACAATAAAATAAAATAAATCGAAATATTTCATTCTGCATAAAAAAATGAATTTGACAAAATTTATGTTCAGAAGAGATGTGTAATTTTGTTTATTTTTCTGTAACAAGATATTGTCTATCTCTTATGGTTTATCAGTTACGCAAAGGTATTCCAGAATGAAGATGACTTCTGAGAGAGTTATGCATCTCATTTGCTATGAAACGTAAGGTACTTTTATCAAAATAGAGCCATATTCGAGATAATCACATTTCTTTTTTTTTTTTCAAAAATGTTTCATGTAAAGCGATCAGGAGCGAAGAAGTTTTTTGTCGCATCCTTGTAAGATGAACTTAAATAACAAATTTGGTACTTAATCAACGTTTTCTTTTTTATTTATGCTATTCACAGATGTAAAGAGCACGGGTGCGCGCGCGCGCGCGCACACACACACACACACACACACACACACACACACACACACACACACACACTCACACACACATTATTATCAAAACGCTTCTTTGTTTTTGGATTCAGAGAATCTCAAAATATGTATTTCCAGTCAAATTTCGGCGTAGAATTTTTGGGTAGAATATAATAGGTTTACCTACTATAGTCTATAAAAGATGGCAAAGGCAGAGAGAAAATACTTATGCCTTTTTGCTTAACGAGTTAAATACAGATAATCTGGTATATATGGTTCAGGGTACACAAAACTGGGATAGGATAGGATTCACGAAGGGGAATCAGCACGTCGAACAGACAGATCTTTTCTACCTAAACTTCAAGTGGGGCATCCCCAGGAGGAAGCATGAGGTGAGAGGAGACAGAGGAGGCCCGACCCCAAGGAATTACGATAGTGCAGAGGGCGGAGTCCCTACTCTTTTCCAGTTGGAAACTCCCGGCGGTCCGACACAACCAGCATATCTCCTACCGCGGCCCCAAACAGTCAACGAGGCCGGCTCGGAAACCGGAGACCACCTCCAGAGGTGGAAATACTCTTAGCTGGAAATACTGCCGGTTGGCACAACCGGCATCCCTCCTGCCATGTTCCTGAAACGGCTTACCAGGACGGCTCGGAGGTCGGAGTCCGTCGCGCCGCAGGAGAAACTGTTTACCAAAAGCATGTCATCCCGCCATGCAGCGTCGAGACACTCGCCGACATCTCTACCATGAAAAAGACCACCTAAAATGATAATGGAGATGAAATGGAGGGAAAGGAAATTTGGAGGATGTAATTAACCTACCCGGCATTCGCCTAGCAACCTGGCAAAAATACAATCTATGATAACAGGGATCATAAGTATAAAAGAGCTATGGAGAAGTGAAAAACATAGCTATAAAGACTCAGGTTCCCAAGTTGATGTTATACCTATCTTTAGAGAGTTTCTTCTGGGATATCAAGGGAACAGGGAGTTTTTAGTCAGTAAGAGTCCAACAATATCATGGTTATCTTTCCTATTGCCCATGAGGGCTTTCCCCGCCATAAACAAGTAAAGTAAATAAAATAACGTATTCCTATTTGAGAATAATATCAAGAAATATTTCGGGAACGGTTTTCCCACAGAAATGTATTTATATAACTGTGGACTTTGATGATGATGATGATGATGATGATGATGATGATGATGATGATGATGATGATGATGATGATGATGATGATGATGACGACGATGACGACGACGACAACGATGATGACGACGATGACGACGATGACGATGATGATGACGACGACGATGATGATGACGACGACGACGATGATGATGATGATGATGATGACGATGACGACGACGATGATGACGACGATGACGACGATGACGATGATGATGACGACGACGACGATGATGATGACGATGACGACGATGACGACGATGACGACGGTGACGACGATGACGACGACGAGGATGATGATGATGATGATGATGATGATGATGATGATGATGATGATGATGATGATGATGATGATGATGATGATGATGATGATGATGATGATGATGATGATGATGATGATGATGATGATGATGATGATGATGATGATGATGATGATGATGATGATGATGATGATGATGATGATGATGATGATGATGATGATGATGATGATGATGATGATGATGATGATGATGATGATGATGATGATATGGATATAAGGGCGCTCAACTGCTTGGTCATCAGCGCCCTTACAGAGACTGATTCATGGCAATAGCCAGCTATAAATTGGTCAAAATTTAAAAAAAAAACATATCAAAACAAAATGACAAAAAATATAAATAATAACAATAAACAATACAAAAACTATAATTTCCAATAAAAACTAAAAGCCATAAAAATACTATTTTCAATAAAAATACTTGCCATGACAAAAGCTACCTGCCCAGAGGTGGTCGAACTAATTTGTTGCGTTTCTTTGGGGCAGGGGTAGCAGATTTTTCCTGCCTTTTCCTCACTGTCGTTTGGGCAGTGAAGACAGGATCTACCCGCTCCACATCCTCAATGGAAGAGGACGGCTTAGACACTGGTGCCTTCGAATCCAGTCTCTCGACAGGATCGGAAACTGCGACCGGCGAAGATGAAAGTCGCCGATCGGCGTCCTCTCCAGATGAGTCCTTAGATGTTGCGGACGGAGATGTTCGCGGATTTTTTCGCTGGCTAGCTCTCCTTTCACTGGTCTTACTATTTTTCTTGAGGAAGTCCGTTCTCTCATAAGAGGTCTTAAATTTCTTTGGCGATACGTTGTATATTACCGGTTCACATGTTCTTGAAGTGGATGCTTTCGGCGGTGACTTGGCTGAATCTTTCTTCTTAGGACTGGACTTGGTCGGGGCACTCACTGTTGTTCGTGCTGGTGCTTGTGGCTTTGGCTGTGATCTTGCTGTAATTGATCTTTCAGATATTACTTCCCCGTTTATTTCGCAGGTTTGTGTTGCAATTTCACGTCTAGGTACCGGCTTAGCTGCAACTGCGCTATAAGTAGCGGTCCTAGGTACAGATGGCTGGCGAATACGCAAGAGTTTCCGGGCTTCCACGAAGGACACCCTCTCTCTTACCCGGATCTCTTGGATCGCCTTCTCCTCCATAAAACGGGGACATTCTCTGAAGTTTGATGAATGTTTACCACTGCAGTTAACACACTTTGCGGGTGAAGTGCATGGATTGTCATGCTTGACTTCCCCGCAGTCAACGCAAGTGGCAACTCCATTACATAAATCACTTGTATGGCCAAAGCGCTGGCATTTATAACACCTCAGTGGATTAGGTATATACTGCCTCACTTCAACAGCTTCATACCCTGCCTTAATCCTTTTCGGGACTTCTATCCGATCAAAGGTAAGAAACAGGGTACGAGTGGGTACTAGTTCACCTCGTTCTTTGTGGTGAACTCGATATACACTTGTCACACCTTGTTCCGCCAAGTTTTCCTGAATCTCCTCATTAGACATACCATCCAATGCGCTGGTGTTCACAACACCACGCGAGGAGTTCAAAGTCCTATGCAATTCAACGCGCACCGGATAGCTCGCAAGCATATTGGCTTTCAAGATTTTAGCAGCCTGAGTCGAAGAAACTGCTTCGACCAGGAGCGTGCTATTGCAAGTTCTAGTACATGCCTTCACAAAACCAGCAATACCATCTAAGCCCTTCTGAATAACGAACGGGTTCACGGTATTAAACTTCCGACCTTCCTCAGTTCTATAAATAACTAAGTAGCGAGGACCACAAGACTCGACTACTTCCGTTCCACTTTTGATATTTTTATTATTATGAAATTTTGCCATAATAAATGAGCTAGGTTTCATCCCCCAGTGCTACCCACCCACCACGGAGTCCAACATGGGGTCATCCCACTGGGATGACAGGGCTACACAGGGGATATAGCGAGCTCGCCGTCCCACTCACCCTGGAATTCGGTACAATACCTAGTCCTGGCCGATTGATTAGGGGTGTGTTAGTCCCTAACTCCCGTTTAGGCGAAGAAGAAGCCAAAGTAGTGTATTAGAAATGCGCACCCTCCCCGAATTCAGAAGAACACTGTTACGAGCTCAGATATGCATCCCTCAACCACCAGGACAAACCTTTCCACCGACACGGGTCTCCACGCACGGCCTACACGTGGGTGGGCCTGTTGACCGTCTCCCTCAACCACGAAGAGGAGCCCACACGAGGAAGACTGTTGGCTCGGGACCCCGGGTGCGCCAAACCCGTACCTACCGAAGTAGGCCCCCGGGGGGTGTGGACTTAAAAGAAATCTGCTTTTTTTGTATAGAAAAGTTTATATATCACTCGCGATTCATAAATTATGTAAATACTGTCAAGATTCAAGAGACCTTCAGAGACCACACCAAAGTAATTCAACATATGCATTTTATATGTCGTGAAAATACCTTAAATACGGTGTATTTAAACAATAATCTTTGAAAATGTTTTTGGGGAAAATCAACTTTTTTATAAATGTTCCAAATAATGTGTAGTTTGATTTGCAGAACTTTCTCCAAGTTAAATAGCAAGTTTGGTTTACGTTTTCGCCTTTTGAGTTATGCTATTTACACACACACACACACACACACACACACACACACACACACACACACACACACACACACACAGACACAGAGAGAGAGAGAGAGAGAGAGAGAGAGAGAGAGAGAGAGAGAGAGAGAGAGAGAGAGAGAGAGAGAGAGAGAGAGAGAGAGAGAGAGAGAGAGAGACAGACAGACAGAGAGAGAGACCTTTTTTTCTAAAAAGGCTTTTCTGGAGATTTTAGGAGTCTCAAAACAAATTTCTGATTAAATCCTTACATCGAACTTCTGGGTATAATATAGTATTTCCGCTACTTGCTATTTGTATAAAGAAAAAGTAAAAATCCCCTTAAAGTGGGCATAAAATAGCCAAAATTAACCTAATAAATATTAATTGTCCGTAAACAATTGTACAGTTTTATGTGCCTGTTAGCAATGCATATCATGCAACAATTAAAGGATGAGGTGAGCATAATGTGGGGCTTGTTTATAAGTAAAAATTGTGATACAATCTAATGTGTTGTTCGGTAGATTACACGATGGTCTACTGATCCTAAGGCCTCGGGTTGAAACCCGGCCAAGGGTCGGCCCTCGTAGCCATGGTCGTTAGAGCGTATGTCTCTAGCGTTCCACCGCGTAGAGGGTCGCGGGTTCGAGTCCCGCCTTGCGCATGGGTATTTATGTGTATATGTGTAAAACTAAATAAAACAGATAGGAAAATAAACGGAAACAATAAAACACCGTTAAATACGGAAAAGAAAAATATATATCTGTATATACATAGATATATATATTTTCATTATTTAAAAAAAAGGCGGGCGATTTATGATTTGATCCTGGCAATTGAAGCTTCGCTTAACAAACAAAATATATTTCATTTATACATCCGGTTGTAGTTAATTCGTCAGTAGCGGCAGCTGTTAATGTACCTCTAAGATATCAGTTAGGTACTGTAAAATAGTGAACAGCAGCGGGAGTGGAACACGAAGCGATCCTAGCGGCCAGGGCACCAACTTCAAGGGAGGCCAGGGAAGAAGCATCTGTGCCATCTGTCGGAATTACCGCCCTGACAACCAAATATGAAAGAGAACAAAAGAGTGAAACGAAAAAGGGAAGGAATGTATGGAGTAAAGAACCCCCTCCAACATTCGTCAAATGACAAGGAAGAACTAGGGAAAGCCCAAGCCAGATAGGTTTAGGGATCGAACCAGCGACCTCCGGAATGAGATCGGGCAGTTACCGACTCGACCTATATTAATAAAAATAATGCAATTTAAAATGTGAAATGTTACCAATATCTAACATATGTTATAATTTTTTTTAATAGCTTTAGCTTAATTTTAACAACCAAAGTCTGCAGATACGGGTAATTATTATGTCAATATTCGCATAATATATGGACCAGTTAAGAGTAAAACCAATGAATGCTTTGGAGAAAAGAATAGAATCGAAATTAATTAAAATTTGGACCAACTTCAAAAATATTTTAAAATTTAAAAGAATGAATAAAATTAAGTAAAATAAGTAAAAAGCCTCCCCTCCACACAAATTTTTGCCTAATTTCTCGATTCTGTTCTTTTTTCCAAAATAATCCACCAAAATGTACCCCTCTTTCTCACTCTGAGTGCTGCAGTAGCTGCACTACAATAAACGCGTTATCGTTCACAAACGCAAATAATAATTTCTTGATTGAAGGTGGTTCATTATGAGGAGAAAAGGATGCCATGCACTCATAACAAGTTCGTCACACTGAACTCCTAGCACTGGCTTTTTATATTTTCTTGATACTCCAGGCATGGTTAACTTGTTCTATTTTTGACCTTTCACTGCACTCAAGATTTATACTTAATGCAGACACACCTGTAAACTCTGCTGTCACCTTAACATCTCTGTTGGCCAAAGTGAGATATTCCTTACATAGTTTTTGAAACGCATTAAAAATATAACTTTCTCACCACTCCCTCTGTGATGTTTTACAAATAACAATTATTCGGCCATAATGGTTCACTAACGGCCTTACCTTCCCGCTTCCACAGCAGAAGACAGTCTGTGAATTCTATAAGCTCATTTTCAGATTAGTGAAATTATTTACAAGTGGAGCATTTTGTTGTAGCTCTACTTACATTAAACTTTCATCTCTTGTAATCAGAGAACATCCAATAATTTTTGTTTAAACCCAGGGAATTATTTTAAGCTGCTGTACCTGGTAATTGGCGGCATAAGCTAATGAATGTACACTTGATCCATGTTTGTAGACGTGTTTCTGTTTACATAAGAACCAGTTCATAGTATACCACATTTTATTAAATGATAGTGAAACAAATCCACATAGATGAAATTCATTTTTAAAAAGATCAAACTGACACTCTGAACTTTATGCCTCTTCACTACTTCCTCAATTATGAAATGCATCAAATATTCGTTGTCTTGTCGGTTTACGCCCATTACATTTTCAACACAAATTTGAATAGCGGCGATATTGTACTTCTATTTAGTCACTAGTGAACAACTGGTAGATTTAATGACACAGATGGAGAAATGACCTTAAGGAAACGTCCTCCATGACTAAGTTCTGTAATTATTGAATGAAGAACGAATAGGAAAGACTCCAACATCACTGCATTATTCTAAATTTTCTCTCCTCCTTCCCTCTTACATATTTTCAAACATTTAGTTCAAAAAAGGCCCAAAGCCTTTAAACGTTTATTTTACATTTTTTATTTTTTGATATATACCAAGGATGAAATGAACTGCAGCGAAATTAATGTTAAAGATTATTGTATAGAGGAAGTTTTAGAAGTGGCTGCAATTAAAATAGCTTCAGATGTAAGGAATATAAATTTATTCGGAATATATTGATCGCCATCACCAGTTAATGAATTCATTTTCCAATTGGAAACCATGTTACATTGTCAACTAAATAAAGACTGTAAAGTTATTCTTACTGGTGACTTCAGCATTAATCTTGACCCTCTCGACAAATCATACAAAAAGCTAAAAGAGATATTCAATAGTTATGATATCAAAGATTTAATTTCTGAACCCACCACTTCATCGTCTACTATAGACCACATCGCATCCAATATTAAAGAAATATCTTCAGAAGTGCTTGAAACACATATCTCAGATCATTATGCACAATTAATTAATTTTAATGTTACAAAGCATATCAAAGAAACTAGAGAAACTAAAGTGATAAGAGATCTGAACGCTACAAATATAAATAATCTAATAAGCAGCTTAGCTGCTGTAGACTGGGAAAGTGCTTTATATAAAGCTGACAATGTAAATAACAAATGGAATGAATTCTATAGGATATTTATGTTAAACTTCAATGCCACATGCAAGTGTAAATGTATATCAGTAAGCAATAACAGAAAGAAAAAAGTAGGATTGTCCCTGAAGATGTTGAAATTGAAAGATAAAATAAAAGACGTATGTACTGTATAAGAGTTCATCACTAGATTATTATAAAAATAAGTACAAAGAATTAAAGCATGAGTATTTAAAGAACTTAAAAACTGCTGTAGCTGATGCATCCAGAGAGAAGATAGTAAAATAAAAAAAATTTAGTAAAACAGCTTGGGGAATAATAAATGAAACCAGAAGACACACTGATCCTCATAAAAACATAGAATTAAATATAGATGACCCTGTCATCATCAGTAAAAAATTTAATGATTTTTTCATAAAAGGACCAATGCATATACCAACAACAAATCATGCTAACACAGACACTTTGATTAACTCTACCTTTTTTCTTGGACCAACTTCGGAAGACGAAATAATTAAATTAATCAACAACTTACCAAATAAAACAACAAGTGGGTGGGATGAAATCAGTCCTTTACTATTAAAAAGTTATAAAAATTTTATAGTTAAGCCACTCGCTCTCTTAATTAATTACTCTATAGAACAGGGCAAATTTCCAGAAGTATTGAAATTAGAGATTATTAGGCCAATATTCAAAAAAGAGAATGAACAGATGAATAATTATAGACCAATAACTTTGTTACCTGAAGTAGCTAAACTGTTTGAAATAATTTTATTGATAAGATTAGACAAATATTTAAGCAAATATAATGTACTAAAAAACTTTCAACATGGCTTTAGAAAGGGCCGATCTATGATTTCAGCCATTAATCAATGCATACATGAAATAATTGGGAAACTGGAAAGCAATGAGAAGGTTAGCACCTTATTTTTTCATTTGTCTAAAGTGTTCGACAGTGTTGACCACCATATTTTAATTAGCAAACTTGAGAGCTACGGCACAAGGGGCCTTCCCCTTGATCTAATTCACTTCTACCTGGTGGGCAAAAAACATTTAACAGAGATAGCACATAAAAAGGGGAAATGCATAAAAAGGGTAAAATCAGAATTGGATACTGTTAAATTTGGTGTACCACAAGGCTCTGTATTGGGTCCATTATTATTTATTTTATATATTAATGAAATAAAAATCCCACCAAAGACTACTGTTGTCACCTATGCAGATGATACAACAGCCATATGCTGGAATAAATCAATAGAAGGGCTGAACATCAGTCTAAACAACACTACCTTTGAATTGCTGAACTATTTTCAATCTGTCAAACTACAATGTAATATGCAAAAGGCCAATATGATGCACTTCAACTTGCAAATAAAATAATATGATGGTAACATAAATCTTAAAGTAGAGAGTGACATTGTGTCAGAAGTGAAAACAAATAAATTTTTGGGTATTGTGTTAGTTAATCGACTAACTTGGGCTGATCATATTGAAAACATATGCGGAAAAATTAGTAAATCATTATATCTCTTAAGATATTTTAGCAAGTACAACAATACAAATATCCTAAAATTAATATACTATGGATGTATCTATCCATATCTAATCTATGGAATAGAAATATGTAGTTCAGCAGCCAAAACACACATGGATAAACTGCTTATTTACCAAAAAAAAGTGTGTTAGGGTCATGTATAATCTAAAAGCAAGAGAATCTTGCAGGGATACCTTTATAAATAAAAAAATAATCACCATCTACTCCATGTATGCTTATACAGCTATAATGTTTATTGTGGATAAGTGTAATCCAGTTAAAAACAGTCAGGTACATGAACATAACACCAGAACCAATATGAATTACTATAGAGATAGTGTTATTAAAACTGTCTCTCAAAAGGATGTACATATACTAGGAATTAAGCTTTACAATAAACTGCCATCTGATATTAAATCAACAGCTAGCATCTCAAAACAGCAGTTTAAATGGAAGTTAAACGCTTTCCTCATAAATAAATGTGTATATAACTAAAATTAATTATGACATTGCAGCTTTAATTATACTTGAAAGTGATAAATTCATTAAGCTGATTCAGGGATCATGTGTAGAATTAGTTTCTAATGCTGTAATTGACTATGTAAATCAGTTACTAACTGTAATTGACTATGTAAATTAGTTTCTGTAAATTATATTCTAATGTTGTACAATTGACTATCTACAATTAGTATTAATGATGAAAAATTGACTATGTCAGAAATTGTAACCAACAATCTATTGACAATATTTATTTGCTTTTTCTACTTTAGACTTTTGTTGGATCCTGTATCTGTTACAGTTTTTAGTCCTATGTAACTTTTTATATTTATCTTTTTATCTTGAACTGACGTGTCCTATAACATATGTATTATGTTGCAAAGGATGAAATAAATACAATACAATACTGACTTAAGGAAATTTTAAAAGGGGAAAGGGTAAACCTTTGGGACTGGCAACCCATCTTTTTCTCTAATGATCAAAAGTATTAGTGCAAAATTTGGGGCCAATCCTCTAATTCCTCAAATATTAAAGAACGAACATAGCTACCTACTTAACTCCATGCGCACATTCTAATCTTCCTAATTTGTGTAAATGTTTAAATGTGTTCGATATTTTTAATTAGTGATTTTCAGAGTGAGTTGTCACTATGAAGTTGTGTGATCTTGGCTTCCGGTGAAGGCCACGTCATCTTGGTCGAAATTGCCGACGTTTCGCTCATCTTGTCGTGAGCTTCTTCTGGGCTCTTGTCCGCTCTTTGCCATGCCATGCCATGCCATGTGGTGCTGGCTGGCTGTATAAAGCCAGAAGGTTTTTGCTGCGTGCCCACCCGTTTTAAGGGTTTTACCGCAGGTAAGGTAATATCGGGATGTTGTAGGGTGAAATGTTGATTTTCAGGATGATGAATTTTTCTGAGGTTACTAGTGGTACCTGGGGGTTGATGGACAGGATGCAACACCTTGCACCCTGGTGTTTTATTTATTTAAATTTTGGGTTTAATTTTGATGCCAAGCAGCTTGGAAGAATTATGTGGAGCTCAGCTTTAGCTGCTGTTCGGATTAGCTCCTTGGTTATCTCGGATGCCCGCAAGCCATGCGGGGTAACCGGTGCTGACTAGAGCGACGTCTAGTGGGGTCATAATCTCCCAGGGATCTGACAAGGGCGCTTCTATGAGATGGTAAACTTGCGTAAAATTTTGATGCCCGGCCCCTGATTTCATCCTCCACGTATGGGAGACTCGAGGCCTCGTGTAGCAACCTGGTAGGAAAATAAGGACCCACAGAATATATAGACCTGAGTCCTCTATTCTGTGCACGTTGGAGCCATGCTAGCACGCTGTCTGCTGCCATGCCCCAGATCTCACAGGCATACAGCATAACCGGGATTACCAGCGCTCGGAAAAGGTATAACTTCATGCCAACTGGCATCGAGGTTGACCCCAGCATTGGATACAGTGAAGCAATTGCTCCCTGTACCTTAGCCGCTCGGTCCCTGATGTGTTGGCGAAAGGTTAGACCTTTGTCCAAGTTTACACCTAGGTACGGGACAGAGTTAGTCCACTCTATCCTTCGACCTCGGTAGCTGAAATTGGGGCAGTCTGCGGGGGTGTGGCGCTTTGTGAAAAGTATGGCGTGGCTTTTGTCCGGATTAACGGACATCCGCCAACGCCTACACCACTGCTGTGTGAGACGGAGATGTCTTTGTAGGGGGTTGAAGGCTCTAAGGATGTGTTTGTCTTTGCAGAACAGAAGCACGTCGTCAGCGTATTGTGCCATTTCGACTCGTGGCTCTGTTGGGAAGTCTGCCATAAAGACGTTGAATAGGGTGGGGGATAGTACAGAGCCTTCGGGGACTCCGCCTCTCACTGGTCTGAGTGTAGATGTTTTCCCCGCGACTGTGACTTTGAATGTGCGGTGTCGCAAGAAGCTGTGTATAATGTTGAGTAATTGTGTTGGTAGCCCCAGGTGGATCAATTTGTAGAGGAGCCCGGCGTGCCATGTCGTGGAGAAGGCCTTCTCGACATCCAAAGAAACTGCAGCAGTGAAGGCGCCTTCCTGGAATCCCAGGGCAGCAGTCTCCACCACCCGCAGCAACTGTTGGATTGTCGAGTGCCCAGGACGAAAACCAAACTGATGTGCGGGAATGGCTTGAAGGTCTCCCAGTATTGGGGACAAGCGGATGAGAATCAACCACTCGAGAACTTTCGAGAGGGTGGAAAGGAGGCTGATGGATCGGTAGCTGGAGGGGTGAACCGGATCTTTCCCAGGTTTCAATGTGCAAATCACCCGGGCCTCTCTCCACTCTCGTGGAAAGTACCCAAGGGTGAGGCACATGTTGAAAATCCTAGTGAGGAATAGAACCGCGTTGAAGGGGAGATGGCGGAGCATTAGGGGGGTCAGCCGGTCCGGCCCCGCCGCCTTTTTTGCTTTGAGACGCTGAAGTGCGCCCTGGACTTCACTGGGACGAATGGTGGGGAGTCGAACCGCGTCCTCAGGAGGGCGACGTAGGAAACGACGCACCTCCCGGCGAACGCGTTCGGAAAAGTTATCGTCCTGGGGGTCATCTCTTGGACATAAGGTACGTTCAAGGTAGTCAGCGAAGGCATCGGCTTTGGCTTGGGGATCGTAAGCCAGGCCTTGGGTGCCATGGATGGGTGAGTTGTATTGGCCTCTGTGATTTCTGAGGGCTCTGGCTATCCTCCACACGTCGCCATCCTCGACGCGCAATCTGGCCATCTTGTCCTCCCACGCTTGCACCTTGTGCCCGCGCAGTCGGGCACTGACCTCACGACGCAAGCGTCTTAGAAGCGCTCGATTATGTGGCGTGCGGTGACGCTGGTATAGTCTCCGTGCAGCCCAGGATCTTCTGATGAGAAGGATGATGTCCAAAGGAAGGACATCAGGGTGGAGAGGAGCCGAGGAGTGGACTGTCAGATTGTGGGTAATCCGCTTCACGATGGAAGTGAAGGATGAGATTGCATTCTCCAGGGTGGCTATGTTTGTGATCCTTGGATTTGGCGGGATGGAAGTGCGGAGACAGTTCCTGACGCCTTCCCAATCGACTTCTCGCGTCTGAAGCGAGATGTCATGACTGGCAACCCTGGTGTTGATCTCTGTCAACACCGGATTATGGTCTGAATGTAATGCGTTTAAGGATGTTAGGGTGATATGAAATGGTAGATGCTTTGTAATGGCGAAGTCTATGACTGAAGGCAGTCCTCCTCCTCGCGGGTAGTGAGTGGGTTGCCAGGGACCCTGCACTTGAAGTAGCGGGTCTGCATCTATCAGGCGAATGATTTCAATGCCTCTTGCATCGGCCCGACGACCGCTATGCCAACGTTGATGTTTAGCATTGAAGTCGCCGGCCATGATTGCACTGGGACGTAGGGCTAGGATGGAGAGGTAGTCATTTGGGACAAACTGTCGTCGTGGTGGATGGTACACGGAGACTACCAAGACCTCTAATCCGCCAAGGTCCATACTGATGGCCGTGGCCTCCAGGGTTTGCAGAGGTTGAAGCTGCATGGGCTGATGGACCACATTCTGCCGTACCAGGATCGCAGTTCCGCCACCCGGGCGTCCCTGTCGATCCGTACGATGGCAGATGTAACCCGGAAGGCGGAACCGGGAGTCTGGACGGAGGTGCGTTTCGCTGACTAGAATGACATCCAGGGCATGAGCTCTAGCAAAGTAAAGCAGCTCGCTCGCCTGACCGGCTAGGCCGCACGCATTCCAAAATGCGAATCGAAATGAGGTTCGAGACCTATTTCGATACGCCATCACGGAGTTGCTGCGTACCTGCTGTCAGGAGGGCCATCGCCTCCATTGCTACCAGCATCTTGCCAGCCGGGTCGGAAGAGGTGAAGAACTTAACGACGAGCTCGCAGATCTTCTGTCCATGCGTCAGCAGCAACTGCTGCAGCTACGTGAACACATCTGAGAGGTCGAGTATAGCTGTGAGAGGAGTGGTTTGAAGTGTAGCCTGATGGGCGACTTGGTTGGGTGGCGAGGGTGTGCGTGTGCGAATGGGAGCAGGTCTTCCTCCCGCCCTCTCATCCCTTAACTGTCTAGGAGGCATGGGTTTGCCATGCTTCTCCTGATCAGTAGGATTTCGGGGCTCGCGAGAAAGCCTCCCACCATTCCTACTCTGGTTGGTGTCAGCGTTTTTAGGGGCTGGGGTACGCTTGTGTTTGCGTGGCTGTGTGGGAGTATTGTGTGCCTCCCGTGACATCTTTGGTCCATCAGAGGCCCCTTGTGCTACTTTAGCGTAGGACGGTCTCTCACTTTCCTGTTGTTCCTGCCGGTGGTTGGGTCGGGCGCTGGTGGTCGTTGTTGGGAGCGGTCTTTGCTCCACCCTGGTTGTAGCTGGCTGCTGCTGTCTTGAAGGGTTCCTTCGATTAGCAGCTATGACTGTCTTACGGGCAGGACATCCGCCGTAGCAAGCCACATGCTTGCCCTTGCAGTTGGCACATGTAGGCTCATCGGTGGGTGACCTGGGACATACCTCTTTCTCATGAGGTCCACTGCACCTCAAGCAGCGGGGAGTCCTCTTGCAGAAGTGACTGGAATGGTTAAATCCCAGACACCGGTGACATTGGGGGGGACCGCCAGAGCTCCTGACTGCCTCTATCCTCACTCGGAGGTCGCAGATGGTTGTGACTCCATCTAGCTTCCCCTCCGGATCATTGGCACGTTCCACTATCACTAGGAATAGGGGGATGGGGACAGGGCCGGGTTGACCCTGCGGAGCTGGTTTGGTCAGCTGCCTGACCAAACGGGGCTGGGTGCCCTGACGGCTGAGGTCGTCCACAATATCACCCACCGGTGTGTCCACTGGTAGGCCTCTGATGACCCTCTTGATGTCACGGCTCTTGTCTAGGCCGAAGGTGAAGTAGGGAATAGACTTCTTGTCCAGTGCCCTGAGGAGGAGTTGGTAGTCTTCGGCGTTGCTGGCCTGGAAGACAAAGCGGCTCTTCCGCCTAGTAACCCTGCACGACACCGACAGGGTAGGCATGACTTCCTTCAGGAAGCCCACCATACCCCGGAAGTCGTCCACGATTATAGGTGGAATGTGCTTCCTGGCTGGTCCAGATTGACTGGGCCCTCCAGTTGTCTCCAAACGAGCGGCCCGTCTTTCCCTACGTCGATTGGTTACTCTTTGAAACTCAGCCTCGTCAACATCCGTGGAGACGTTTGACGAACTGAGCTCCTCGCCGACGTCCATTCTAGAGGATGAATTGGCGTTGAAAAATTCTGCTTCTGAATCGGAGCAGGAATCTGAGAGCTCGCTCTCGGAGTTTTGGCCTATCCGTTGCGATGTAACGCGGGAAGGGCCCTTGTCGGATTGCTGCTTGGCGACAGCGAGTCTTTTGGCCTTGCCATTTACGCTCTTTTCGAGCTTTCGGCGAGGCCGCTTGCTTCCTACAGTCTGGGTTGGTGCCCCGACTGCAGGGTGGGTTACACCAGTGCTGGTGCTAGGTATTGCATCCATTGCCGGATGGTTGGATGCTTGGGATGGTGGGGTTGGACCCTTTGGATCGGGCATGTTGCCCTGCACCGAAGTGCAGTGCGCAGCTAACCTAGGCTATATACGTACCAGTCAGCACAGACTTGCTAATAAGCGTGAGGTACAGAGGGCCGGACCCGAAGGCGCCTTATAGAACCGTCTTTTAAGATGTTGGCTTAGGCCGTGTACCTCGCCTGGCTGTGATGCGGAGCTGGCCGGCTGTTTTCTTGGAGGTTGTTCTTGTCTCTCGCACGCTACTCCCTTCTCTTGGAGAATTAGCAAAATTGCCGGGAGCTTCCCGAAGGTCCCTCCCGATGTCCGCTCTTTGTCCGGTTGCTCCCGTTTATATACCGGTTGCGAATCTCTGCTGGTCCCGCCCCTTTGTCCCCGATTGGTTGCCTGTCTGCCAATGGGATCTTGCACCGGTGTCACCGCTTTTTGTTGTTTTTGGAGATAATTAATATTGTGTTTTGCTGTCTGGTTCGATTCCTTAGGGCTTTTTTTCTCTGTGGTATTCTTCCCTAGACCATCGTTTTGCAGATTGCTGTGGCAGGCCGTCGGACGCGGGATGGTCTGTTCGCTCCGCCCCTTGCTTTTTAGTGGCTGATCTTCGGCCAGTAGCTGTGCTAGTAAGCAGGGCCTTCCAGGTGTCGTGTAGCTGCCTTCCATGATCTCTGTTGATGTTATTCTTTTCTTTGAAGATTTCTAAACTTTCTCGCGTCAGTCTGTATGAGAAATTTTTGCAGGTGGCTAGAAGTTCGGTGTTATCAAAGTCGATGTGATGGCCGGTTGTAATCACATGTTCCGCTAATGCGGATTTTTCGGGCTGGTTTAATTTTAGGCTGCGTATGTGCTCTTTTTTACGTGTTACGATTGACCTGCCGGTTTGGCCAATGTAGGCGTTTCCACAGTCGCATCTAATTCTGGATACTCCTGGGTTTAGCAGCGGGTTGCTGGAATCTTTAGCGGGTCTGAGAAATGATCGGAGCTTTCTGGTAGAAGTGTATCGTGTTCTGATGTAGTTTTTGAGGATGGTCGAAATCCGGTCGGTTACGCCTCGGATGTATGGTAAGGTGGTCCATGTGGTGTCTCTTTTTCCGAGATCTTTTTCGTTATCCTTCTGGGAGTTTGTGCTGTTGTTGTTGTTCTGTATTCGACGTATTTCTCTGTAGGAGTAACCGTTTGCCAGGAGGATGCTGTTCAGGTACTTCCTTTCATTTCCGATGAGCTCTGGGTCGCAAATGCGGTAGACTCGCAGGAATAGGGTGTTCATCATTCCTCGTTTTGCCGCAGGTGGGTGATGAGAGGATGCATCCAGATATCGATCGGTGTGTGTCGGTTTTCTATATACAGAACAATGCACAATATTGGTGGCTTCTCGTTGCACCATGACATCTAGAAAAGGGAGCTTTCCATTCTCTTCTATTTCCATTGTGAATTGTATGTTGGAGTGGAGGCTATTAAGATGTTCCAGAAAACCGTCTATGGTGTCCTTGCCGTGTGGCCATACTACGAACGTGTCGTCCACGTATCTTAAGCATAATGCCGGTTTGAGATCGTATGTATCAATGGCCGTATTTTCAAAATCTTCCATAAACAGATTTGCAACCACGGGCGAGAGGGGACAGCCCATTGCTGCTCCTTCCTTCTGTTCGTAGAGCTCTCCTCTGTAGCTGAAGTAGGTGGTTGTAAGGCAGTGCTCCACTAGGTGTGACCAGTCTTCAGGCAATCCGTTGTATTCGAGCTTTTCTGTGATGATTTTTAAGGAATCTTGGATAGGGATCTTGGTGAACAGCGACTGTACATCGAAACTGATGAGAATGTGGTTGTGTTCCAAGGGGAATTTTCGTATTATTTCTGCAAAGTGGGCGGAGTCTCGAACAAAGGTCTTCGTTTTACCCACCAAGATCTGTAGCTCTTCGGCTAGGAATCTGGCTAGGGAGTGTGTTGGCGAACCAATGGCACTTACTATTGGTCTTAGAGGTGTGCCTTCCTTGTGGATTTTGGGTAGGCCGTAGATTGATGCTGTCCGAGAGTCGTGTGGGATCAGGTCTTTATGCTTTTCTTTCGGGATTGAAGAGGCTTTTATCATGAGTGTTGTGCGTCTCTCTACCGTGGAGGTAGGATTCTTCTCGATACGTCTGTAGGCGGGGTCGTTTAGTAGGCCGAGCATCTTCTCATGGTAGTCGCTGGTGTTCATTATGACCGTGGCGTTGCCCTTGTCGGCTGGTAGAATTGTGACGTCCGGATTTGAGGAGATTGTCTTCAGTGCCTCGCGTTATGCCTTGGTTGTATTGGCTTTGGGTGGTTTAGCCTTGCTGAGGATTCCATAAACTTTGAGTCTCATTTCGTTGGCACTGTGGTCTGGAAGGCTTGCTGCAACTGATTCTACTCCTGCTATAATTTCCTCATTCGGAATTTGCTGTGGTGAAGGTGCGAATTTCCGTCCTTTAGCCAGAATGGATTTCGTAGGCTCATTTTTTTTTCGACTTGAGGGTTTTAGGACTTCTCCTCGAGACGCCGAGGAGTCAACATCGCCTCTTCAGAGAGACCAGCTTAGGACTACGCAGCGGCAGAGCAAGCGGATTGCCAACATCGGGAGGGACCTTAGGGAAGCTCCCGGCAATCGCGCCACTCTACCGACCTCGCAGAAAACGCTGCCTTCTTCTGAGGGACAACACTCAGCTGCCTTCTCCACCTTCTTCTGAGGGACAACACTCAGCTGCCTTCTTCTCCATCTTCAAGAAGGAAAATCTACAAAGGTAGCGGGGCGACTCACGACCTGAGCCATCCAGTCCTTGTGACTGGGTAAGGCGCATTCTGTTGAAGCAGGTGTCCGGTCCTCTGAGTTGCACGCTGATCAGCACCCGCTGCCTAGAGGTAAGGACTCCCGTAGGGTGGTTGATTGCACTGCACCTTCGGGTGCAGGGCTGTTAGTGTACCTGCTCAGGGCCTCCTTCACCAGTTTTTCTATCTTTTATCACTTCCAACTTTTCCGTAATGGCAGAAGCCAGTGCTATTCCATCCACCTCGACCCGTACAGGGTCTGATGAACCGGCTGCTACGGCCGAACCAAGCACCTCCATTGGAGGATTAAGGAAGAGGAAACCTTGCCGACAACGCTACGGCGGAAAGGGCAAGGTAGTCCTTCTTGAGCAACATTCTGACCAGGGCGCCTCGCAGGAAGCTGTTTCTCGTGCAGGCAAAATTTCGGAGTCCGACTCCGACGACGAGCGCAATAGTGTGCGCAGCTTTCATTCCAGGAGCGGGAGAACATCCGTGCTCTCCTGCAACTCTGCTTACTCTTCGGCATCTGAGGGAGGCCGGGAGCCCAGCTCTTCAGACCTCTCGTCGGATGGCGAGGGTGAGGAGTTCCGTGAGGTAAGGTCACGGAGAACCAAGAGAGCAGCAAGACTGGCTGCAGAGGGCGTGCCCTCTGGCCAGTCTTCTAGACCCACCTCCGGTCAGAACCAGGCTGGAAGTCAAAGGCGGCACATACCGCCTATCATCGTGGACAACTTCTTGGGGGCGGTAGGCTTCCTTAAGGAGGTTATGCCGACCCTCGAGAACGAGTGTTCGGTGAGAAGGAACAAGAGCCGATTTGTCTTCCACGCTAAGAACGAGGGGGACTACACCAAGATTCTGCTACAACTCAAGAAGAGGAAAATTCCTCATTTTACCTTTGGCCTGAATAAGGCCCGTGATGTACGCCGAGTCATCCGAGGGTTACCCGCGGACACTTCCGTGGATGACATAAGGGCAGACCTCACCCGCCAGGGCATCACCCCTAGAATAGTGAAGCAGCTCACTCGACCTGCTCCAGATCGCCAAGGAACTAAAGCCCCCCTTCCCCTGTTCCTAGTAGTGGTGGAGCGGGAAAACGACCCCGAGGTTAAGTTGGATGATGTTCGCACCATCTGCTACCTCCGGGTCACTCTGGAACCAGCCATAGGCTCTGGCGGGCCCCCACAGTGCTACAGATGTCTGGGATTTAATCATTCCAGCCTCTTCTGCCACCGTAATCCTCGCTGCTTGAGGTGCGCTGGCACCCACCTCAGAGAGGACTGCCGCCGTGCCATCACGGAAGACCCAACCTGCGCCAACTGCAAAGGAGGGCACATAGCGTGCTATGGAGGTTGCCCTACCAGGAAGGCGGTTATTGCCTCTAGGAGACCAGCTCCAGGGCCAATAACCCGGAACACCCGTTCTGAGCCAGAAGCGGAGAGGGCAACCTCTTCCATAGCACCACGGCAACAATTGCCTAACTCCAACAGTGCCCCATCCTTTGCTGAGGTGGTGCGCAAACCAGCCGGTGACTCGACGACGTTGCGGGGCAAGACACAACCCCCCAAGGATACACACACACGCACAGTCAAACCTAAAAAACAACACAAAGCTCCAGCCCCACCTAGAGCCACTCCCAGAAGGGAGGAGGGTCGTGAAGCGGCCAAAAGGGCGGACTCGGATTCCGAGGCTGGGAGCGGGTCTGGTGAACCCAAGCCCGCTCGACAGATTAGGGACGAGAAAGCCAAAGGTAGGCCAGCCCCAAGACACTCCTCACCTTCGAAGTCCCAAACTTCACACACAACTCCCTCCACCTCTCCACGGTCGGAGTTGCTGACGTGGCTGTATCAGTTGTTACAGTCCCACGGTGAGCGACTCTGTGAACTGCTGGTGCGGTATACCTCCACGACAGACCCCGCAACCCGCATGGTGACAGCCATGGAGGGGCTTGCCCTTCTGACCTCCTTTACCGCCCCGGCCCAGAATGGCAGCACGAACTAGGTCAAGCACCTCGTTCAGGTTCGCGTTCTGGAACGCGGCTGGAGTGGCGGATCAGCGGGACGAGCTCCTACATTTTGCAAGATCCAATGTCTTGGACCTCATCTTGGTGTCGGAAACCCATCTCCGCCCCCAGATCCCCTTCCATCTCTCGGGGTATCACTGTCTCCGAACGGATCGCGCTGGTCGCCGAGGAGGTGGCACAGCGATCCTGGTGAGAAGTGTGGTCCATCGAGCTGTCCAGCTTCCACAACTCCAGACACTAGAGGCCACGGCAGCCTGCGTGAACCTTGGCGGTTCTGAAGTCCTGGTAGTATCAGCCTACCATCCTCCCCGCTCACAGTTCATAGCCAATGACTACCAATCCATTCTTTCTTTACATCCTAATGTCATTATGGCCGGGGACTTCAATGCCAAACATCAGCGTTGGCATCATGGTCCCCGAGCGGATAGGAGAGGCAGTGACATTATCCGCATGGTAGATGAGGGCCCATGGCAACCCACTCATTACCCGCGTGGTCGGGGTCGCCCATCTCATATCGACTTCGCTATCATCAAACGCTTTCCATTTCATCTCTCACTCACTTCGCTTAACGCATTACATTCAGATCACAACCCAGTACTTGCTGAGGTTAATACACGGATTGCCAATCATGACGTCTCGGTTCAAAACCGGGATGTGGACTGGGATTGCATCAAAGTCTGCCTGAATGACTCCATTCCTCCCAACCCCAACATAACCGACATTCCCTCCCTTGAGGCTGCGGTCTCGTCCTTCATCTCAGTCGTGAAGCGAACGGTCCGCAACCTTACAGTTATCACCCCAGCCCCCCTTCATCCGGATGTTCTTCCCCTAGACTTCCTACTTCTCATTCGCCGTTCTTGGGCAGCAAGGCGGCTATACCAAAGACACCGCACGCCTCATAATCGAGGGCTTCATCGGCGACTGTGCCGAGAGGTTCGTGCCCAACTCCGTGAGCACAGAGTGCGCGCGTGGGAGGACACGATGTCTCGTGTGAACCTCGAGGATGGAGACGTGTGGAGGGTCATTAAAAGACTTCGGAACCGCCAAGGGACACCAAACTCCCCACTCCAGGGCATCCAAGGCCTGTCCTACGAAGCACAGGCCAAGGCTACGGTGTTCGCCGACTACCTTGAGAGGACCATGAGGCCTAGAGAAGACCCCCAGGACCCTGCCTTCTCTGACCGCGTTAGGCAGGAGGTACGTCGATACTTTCGGCGACCCCCGGCTGAGGCGGACAGACTCCCAGTTATAAGGCCCAGTGAGCTTCAGGGCGTACTCCGGCGCCTCAAACCAAAAAAGGCAGCGGGACCTGATGGCATAACGCCACTCATGCTCCGCCACCTTCCCTTCAGGGCCGTGTTATTTCTAACCAAAGTCTTCAATATGTGTCTCTCCCTGAGTCACTTTCCACGTAGTTGGAGAGAGGCTCGGGTGATATGCATCTTGAAGCCAGGGAAAGACCCGGTTAATCCTGCCAACTACCGTTCCATCAGTCTCCTTTCTGTTCTCTCGAAGGTTTTCGAGAGACTTTTCTTAGCCCGCATGTCCCCCCTTCTGGGTGACATACAAGCTATCCCTCCTCACCAGTTTGGCTTTCGTCCTGGGCATTCTACGTCACAGCAGTTGCTGCGCGTGGTGGAGGCTGCAGCCCTGGGTTTCCAGGACAAGGCATTCACCTCGGCGGTATCTCTGGACGTGGAAAAGGCCTTCTCTACGACCTGGCACGCGGGTCTTCTGTACAAATTCATCCAACTGGAGCTACCCACTCAAGTCATACACCTTCTTCACTCTTTCCTAAAGCATAGATTCTTCACTGTCACAGTGGCGGGAAAAACATCTACACGAAGGTCTATCCGCGGCGGAGTCCCCGAAGGTTCTGTGTTATCCCCGACGCTGTACAGCGTCTATGTGGCTGACCTTCCCACTGAACAGCACGTCAACATAGCACAGTATGCTGACGACGTGCTGCTATTCTCAACAAACAGACACCCACGCAGAACCTTCAACCCCATCCAAAGATATCTAATCCTCCTCCAGGAATGGTGCACGCTTTGGCGATTGTCCATTAATACGGAGAAAAGCCAAGCGATATTGTTCACCAAGCGCCGCTTTCCCGCCAACTTCCCCCAATTTACCTACTTCGGGCAAGGGATCAGGTGGGGGAATTCAATCAAGTACTTGGGAGTCAAGCTGGACAAGGGCCTAACTTTTCGGGAGCACATCCAGGAGCAAGCTCATCGGTCGTGTGGTGCCGTGGCCTCACTATACCCTGTGCTTCGGTCTGCGATGTCTGTTCCCCTAAAGTTGCGCCTCTTTATGGCTCTGGTCCTCCCTATCATGCTCTATGCGTGTGAAGTCTGGGGTATGGCCGCAGGCTCACATCTAGTTCTGCTCCAACGTGCACAGAATAAATGTCTTCGGATTATTTATTCTGTTTGTACAAGGTTCCCCGTGAGATTACTTCATGAGGCTTCATCCCTCCGATATGTGGAGGATGAAATTAGACGCCGGGCGACAAAATTCTTCGAGGGTTTGCCCCAACATCAGAGCGCCCTAGTCAGATCCCTTGGGGATTATGTTCCTCGTGAGCGTCGCTATAAGCGATACCGGTTACCCCGCATGTCTTGCGGTCACTACCGGTAACCACATGATCTCCATTCCAGCCTAAATTAAATTTCAGCTACTCCAAAATTGTTACTATGGAATATTCAAAATTACACATACCCTCTTCCTAGTTTATTAACTAACCCACCAGCGGTGCTCGCTGTCCGTAGCACCCGGTTCATCATTCCCTTAGGAGCAAAAAGCTACCTCCCTACACTAACCCCACTTAAATTACACCCGTCATTCTGCAACATCCACATCCCGCCACTACGTGGTTAAGCTCTTCCCAGAGCAGGTACACGTTTTGACCACCCTTCGGGCTGTTCCAAACAGCCTGCCAGATTTGTGCTGCTGCAAAGAGCAGACAGACTCGGTCTCTTGTCTCATTTCGACTCTGCTTCGAGACGTCGTCGAGTCAACATCGCCTGCGAGAGTTTCCAGCGTCCAGAACTTCGGAGTCTGCAAATTGCCAGCATCGGGAGGGACCTTTGGGAAGATGCAATACCTAGCACCAGCACTGGTGTAACCCACCCTGCAGTCGGGGCACCAACCCAGACTGTAGGAAGCAAGCGGCCTCGCCGAAAGCTCGGAAAGAGCGTAAATGGCAAGGCCAAAAGACTCGCTGTGGCCAAGCAGCAATCCGACAAGGGCCCTTCCCGCGTTATATCGCAACGGATAGGCCAAAACGCCGAGAGTGAGCTCTCAGATTCCTGCTCCGATTCTGAAGCAGAACTTTTCAATGCTAAATCATCCTCCAGAATGGAAGTCGGCGTGGAAGAGCTCAGTTCGTCAAACTTCTCTACGAGGCTGAGTTTCAAAGAGTAACCAACCGACGTAGGGAAAGACGGGCCGCTCGTTTGGACAGCTGGAGGGCCCAGTCAATCTGGTCCATCCAGGAAGCACATTCCGCCTATAATCGTGGACGACTTCCGGGGTATGGTGGGCTTCCTGAAGGAAGTCATGCCTACCCTGTCGGTGTCGTGCAGGGTTACTAGGCGGAAGAGCCGCTTTGTCTTCCAGGCCAGCAACGCCGAAGACTACCAACTACTCCTCAGGGCACTGGACAAGAAGTCTATTCCCTACTTCACCTTCGGCCTAGACAAGAGCCGTGATATCAAGAGGGTCATCAGAGGCCTACCAGTGGACACACCGGTGGGTGATATTGTGGACGACCTCAGCCGTCAGGGCATCCAGCCCCGTTTGGTCAGGCAGCTGACCAAACCAGCTCCGCAGGGTCAACCCGGCCCTGTCCCCATCCCCCTATTCCTGGTGATAGTGGAACGTGCTAACGATCCGGAGGGGAAGCAAATGGATTCAACAACATCTGCTACCTCCGAGTGAGGATAGAGGCAGCCAGGAGCTCTGGCGGTCCCCCCCAATGTCACCAGTGTCTGGGATTTAACCATTCCAGTCACTTCTGTAAGAGGACTCCCCGCTGCTTGAGGTGCAGTGGACCTCATGAGAAAGAGGTATGTCCCAGGTCACCCACCGATGAGCCTACATGTGCCAACTGCAAGGGCAAGCATGTGGCTTGCTACGGCGGATGTCCTGCCCGTAAGGCAGTCATAGCTGCTAATCGAAGGAACCCTTCAAGACAGCAGCAGTCAGCTACAACCAGGGTGGAGCAAACGCCGCTCCCAACAACGACCACCAGCGCCCGGCCCAACCACCGGCAGGAACAACAGGAAAGTGAGAGACCGTCCTACGCTAAAGTAGCACAAGGGGCCTCTGATGGACCAAAGATGTCACGGGAGGTACACAATACTCCCACACAGCCACGCAAACAAAAGCGTATCCCAGCCCCTAAAAACGCTGACACCAACCAAAGTAGGAATGGTGGGAGGCTTTCTCGCGAGCCCCGAAATCCTACTGATCAGGAGAAGCATGGCAAACCCATGCATCCTAGACAGTTAAGGGATGAGAGGGCGGGAGGAAACCTGCTCCCATTCCCACACGCTCACCCTCACCATCCAACCATGTCGCCCAGCCGGCTACACTTCAGTGCACTCCTCTCACAGCTACACTCGACATCTCAGATGTGTTCACGTGGCTGCAGCAGTTGCTGCTGACGCATGGACAGAAGATCTGCGAGCTCGTCGTGAAGTTCTTCACCTCTTCCGACCCGGCTGGCAAGATGTTGGTAGCTATGGAGGCGATGGCCCTCCTGACAGCAGGTACGCAGCAACTCCGTGATGGCGTATCGAACTAGGTCCCGAACCTCATTTCGATTCGCATTTTGGAATGCGTGCGGCCTAGCCGGTCAGGCGAGCGAGCTGCTTTACTCTGCTAGAGCTCATGCCCTGGGCCACTCAAACAAAAGCGGGCCCCAGGTCAAAAACGAACAAACAACAATGGTAGGAATGGAGGGAGGCTTCCTCGGGAGCCCCAAAATCCTGCTGAACAGGAGAATCATGGCGAGCCCATGCCTCCTAGACAGCTTAGGGAAGAAAGGGCGGGAGGAAGACCTGCACCCATTCGTTCCAGATCAGCCTCTCCTCACAACCAAGTCGCCCACACAAACAACGTTCCCATGACAGCTACACTCGACCTCACGGATGTGTTCCAGTGGCTGCAGCAGTTGTTGCAAACACATGGACAGAAAATCTGTGAGCTCGTTGTGAAGTTCTTCACAGCCACAGATCCGGCCAGCAAGATGCTGGTGGCAATGGAGGCCATGGCCCTCCTGACCGCAGGCACGCAACAGCTCCGAGATGGCGCATCGAACTAGGTCACGTACCTCTTTTCGATTCGCATTTTGGAATGCGTGCGGCCTAGGAGGTCAGGGGAGCGAGCTGCTTCACTTTGCCCGAGACAATGCCCTAGACGTCATTCTAGTCAGCGAAACGCATCTCCGACCAGACTTCCGTTTCCGTCTTCCGGGCTACATCTGCCATCGTACGGATCGTCAGGGACGCCCAGGGGGCGGAACTGCGATCTTGGTGAGGCAAAATGTGGTCCATCAGCCCATCCAGCTCCCACCTCTACAAACCCTAGAGGCCACGGCCATTAGTATGCACCTTGGCGGATTAGAGGTCTTGGTAGTCTCTGTGTATCATCCACCAAACCGACAGTTTGTATCCAACGACTATCTATCCATCCTAGCCCTATATCCCTGTGCTATCATGGCCGGCGATTTCAATGCTAAATATCAACGTTGGCATTGCGGTCGTCGGGCGGATGCAAGAGGCAATGAAATCATTCGCCTTATAGATGCGGACCCTCAACTTCAAGTACAGGGCCCCTGGCAACCCACTCATTACCCGCGAGGAGGAGGACTGCCCTCAGTCATAGACTTCGCAATCACAAAACATCTACCATACCATCTCACACTCACATCATTAAATGCATTACATTCAGATCACAATCCAGTGTTGACAGAGATCAACACAAGGGTTGCCAGTCACGACATCTCGCTTCAAACGCGAGAGGTCGACTGGGAAGGCGTCAGGAACTGCCTCCGCACTTCCATTCCGCCAAATCCCAAAATCACAAATATCCCTACCCTGGATAACGCCGTCTCATCCTTCACTTCCATCGTGAAGCGCATCACCTTTAATTTGACAGTCCATGCTCCGGCTCCTCTTCATCCCGATGTCCTCCCTTTGGACATCCTTCTTCTAATCCGGCGATCCTGGGCAGCACGGAGATTATACCAACGTCACCGCACGCCACATAATCGAGCGCTCCTAAGACGTTTACGTCGAGAGGTCAGTGTCCGTCTGCGCGAGCACAAGGTGCAAGCGTGGGAGGACAAAATGGCCAGGTTGCGCGTCGAGGATGGCGACGTGTGGAGGATAGCCAAAGCCCTCAGAAAACACAGAGGTCAGTACACCTCTCCCATTCACGGCACCCAGGGCCTGGCCTATGAACCCCAAGCCAAAGCCAATGCTTTCGCTGACTATCTTGAGCGTACTATGTGTCCGAGAGATGACCCCCAGGACGATAACTTTTCTGAACGCGTCCGTCGGGAGGTGCGTCGTTTCTTACGTCACCCTCCTGAGGATGCGGAGAGACTCCCTACCATCCGACCTAGTGAAGTCCAAGGCGTACTCCAACGTCTCAAACCAAAGAAGGCGGCGGGGCCGGACGGGCTGACTCCCCTAATGCTCCGCCATCTTCCCTTCAATGCGATTCTCTTCCTGACTAGGATTTTCAATATGTGCCTCGCCCTTGGGTACTTTCCACGAGAGTGTAGAGAGGCCCGGGTGATTTGCATATTGAAACCTGGGAAGAATCCGGTACACCCATCCAGCTACAGGTCCATTAGCCTCCTCTCCACCCTTTCGAAAGTTCTCGAGAGGCTAATTCTTGCTCGCTTGTCCCCAATATTGGTAGACATTCAAGCAATTCCTGACCACCAATTTGGTTTTCGTCCTGGGCACTCGACAGTTCAGCAGTTGCTGCGTGTGGTGGAGACCGCCGCCCTGGGCTTCCAGGAAGGCGCCTTCACGGCCGCAGTTTCGTTGGATGTCGAGAAGGCCTTCTCTACGACATGGCACGCCGGACTCCTACACAAAATGATCCATCTGGGGCTCCCAACTCAAGTGATCAACATTCTACACAGCTTCTTGCGACATCGCACATTTAAAGTCTCAGTCGCGGGGAAAACATCAACACTAAGGCCCGTGAGAGGCGGAGTCCCCGAAGGCTCTGTGCTATCCCCCACCCTCTTCAACGTCTTTATGGCAGATTTCCCCACAGAACCACGAGTCGAAATGGCACAATACGCTGACGATGTGTTTCTGTTCTACAAGGACAAACACATTCTCAGAGCCTTCAACCCCATTCAAAGACATCTCCGCCTAACACAACAGTGGTGCCGGCGTTGGCGGATGTCCGTAAATCCGGACAAAAGCCACGCCATACTTTTTACAAAGCGCCACACCCCCGCAGACTGCCCCAACTTCAGCTACCGAGGTCGAAGGATAGGGTGGTCTAACTCTGTCCAGTACCTTGGAGTCAACTTGGATAGAGGTTTAACTTTTCGCCGGCACATCAGGGACCTTTCGGCAAAGGTACAGGGAGCAATTGCTTCCCTGCACCCAATGCTGGGGTCTACCTCGATGCCAGTCCGCATGAAGTTGTACCTCTTCCGAGCGCTGGTAATCCCGGTGATGCTATATGCCTGCGAGATCTGGGGCATGGCAGCAGACAGCTGTTTAGCATGGCTTCAACGTGCACAGAATAAAGGACTGCGGTCTATTTATTCTGTGGGACGTTATTTCCCTACCAGGTTGCTCCACGAAGCATCGGGTCTTCCATACGTGGAGGATGAAATTAGGCGCCGGGCTTCAAAATTATACGCAAGTTTACCATCTCACAGAAGCGCCCTTGTCAGATCACTGGGAAATTATGACCCCACTAGACGCCGATCTAGACTGCATCGGGTCCCCCGTATGGCATGCGGGCACCCTAGATAACACAGGAGCTGAACCTATCAGCAGCTAAAGCTGAGCTCCTCATAATTCTTCCAAGCTGTTTGGCATCTAAATTTCTCCCCAACTAAATTACAAAATATTTAAAATAAAACAAAATGGGTGCTAAGTACTGCATCCTCTCTTTCAACCCGAAGGTACTTTGGTAACCTCAAAATTAACTCCCAATCAAAAACCTACATCACCTTCATCCTACATCTTTCAATAATAATCCTACCTGCGGTAAAACCCTTAATGGGTGGGCACGCAGCAAAAACCTTCTGGCTGTATACAGCCAGCCAGCACGAGCGAACGAAAGAGCGGACAAGAGCCCAGAAGAAGCTCACGACAAGATGAGCGAAACGTCGGCAATTTCGACCAAGATGACGCGGCCTTCACCGGAAGCCAAGATCACACATCAAGACACAGGCCATGGAAGCCTACGCATCCACTATGAAGTTGTTGCCTGTGACAATATTTAGGGTAATGCTTTTTTTTAAATTAGTAAATTGTCAGAGTGGGCTGCCAATATGAAGTTGTTGCCTATAGCAGTAGTTGCAGATCATTTAGTACCAATTGCAGAAGAGAACCGAACGTGGGAATGATTTTTAGGAAACTTGCCTTCAGCCACAAATTACGCCATTTGTTCTGCCTTCTTAAGGTGGAAAGCAGAGGGTGGATTACAGTATCTTTGAAGAAGCTTTGTTTGCATTTTAAGGAATACCCAAAAAAGTAAACGCTATGCCTTAAATTGGTAGCAAAGGGCTAGTAAAGTGCAGAAGTTGAAAGCAAATCTTATACTTTGTGACCAGAGAAAACTTAATGATAGTGCTCCAACAATATTTTTTAAACCCTTTTCGAAATGAGGCTAAGAAAACCTAAACTTATGACCTGAAACAGAATTTCCGAGCATTCAACCGAAGGATATTTAAAATAAGAATGCTGAGACATCTGGTAAGTCTTATTAATCTAGATATCCTTAACTTTGTTAATATATGCAATAACAGCAATTTTCTTATCCCATTCTCAATTTAGTTTACTTTATTCCTCTAAAATGACAAATGCAACGTAATTCATAATTACCTCTGCATATAGGTAATTTACACCAAGTTTTCGAGACCTCTACTGGTAATTGTATGAGTTATTTGAACCGCGGTACAACTGAAGCACTTTCTGCCTTATAAATCATGTAGGAAACAGCTATGCCTGATATAACAGGATAAGATGGGATAGAATTAACGGGGAAGGAAGGATGAGCCGAGAGGACACAGGGCGGCCGATCAAAGGCGTCACAACAGTGCAGAGAGCAGGATCTCTACCATTAATCAGATTGTAGTTCCCCGGCAGTCTAGTACAAACTGCCGTGGTTCTGAAAAGGGCCACTAAGACGGAGACCGCCCTTCCGCAGAACAAAGGTGTTTACCAAGATCATATCTATAGTCCTGCCATGCAACGCCGAGACTCCCGCCCACACTTCTAACCTAAAAGAGACCACCAGATGCGAGATGATGTGAAATGATAATGGAAGTGAAATGGAGAAACAGGGAATTCAGCGAGTGTAATGAACCTAGCTAGCTTTCGCCTGGTGATCCCTGAAGAAAAAAAAACTTGAGACGGGCAGGCCACGGCAATCGAACCCGGACCTCCCGAATGTAGGCACAGACGAAACATGCTCAGCCATTCCATTAAAGCTAATTTTATATGTATTCATCCTTGATAGAGCTTTCTTTATATGGGCCATGCAAATGTTTCTCTTAGAAGAACTATAGATTCTAATTATATGAACTCATATTGAACATCGTTGGTAGTAGAAGGCGGTGGGCTTTAGTAGTGTCGCGGCGAAAAAGCACGGGAAGTTTCGGTGCCGAGAGATAAGCGCGGTTTGTGTACACAAAAGAGCCTGCAGATAAAGACAACAGACGGATAGTTTTCACGTAGATAACGAGCTTGTATAAGCAGATAAACATAGCGCTTGAGATAATAGACCTACCGAAACAAACTGAGATAAATGGAAATTTCTGGTAAAATCTTGATTATTCGGTTTCTTTATTGTTCTGGAAATCTCTTGAATTATGAATGAGGTATTTAAGGAAGTGAGGAGTTGTGTAACGGGAGTGTTGTTGTAAAGAGAGCTGATCAGAACGTTGTTTGTTATTGTCATCGACCTTGGTAGATTGTGATGTGTATGTGACGTAATATTGTTACGTGAGAATTGATCAGTGTATTTCTACGGAAATAAAGAACATTTAGAATTTCCGCAAATTGGATTTTTAATTCTGCGAACCCACAAAGTCACAAGATGTTCCCTCGAAAAATAATAATTACCACTGTCTTCCAGCACAAATGGCGCCCTCTTTTGAAATTTTATATCTGAAATTAACTAATTCTGAGCTCCTGCGGGTCAAAACCAATAGCTAATCTACAAGCAATGCAAACAAACTCTTATTAAAGCTTTCCGTCTTTGAAATAATGAAAACAACTAGCAAAATGGAAGACTAATGATAACAATATGCAAGCTCTATAAGAGTAGGTTAGTAAACAGTATTGGTTAATGGAAAAAAAACGGACTAATGGAAAGGTTTGACAACTTATTATTGATAGAGTAAAAATTCTCCAAGGTAGTTTGTAGTTAACGAGAAGTGTATCACAGGACTTTAGGGTAATAAGACAGAAGTTTCAAGAGTAACATGCTTGTATTTCAACTTCCAATATAACACAGATATATGTAATACTTTTTATAAAACATTGACAATAAACTTTGTACATGTGCTGCGAAACAAATGAATGCTACACATGTTTACAAATACATAACTCAACTTTAGTGCAACTTCATTAACACTATACGTTCAGATCATGACTCTTAGCAGAGCCGTCGAAGGTTCCTCTTGCTAGCCTTACTTCCAATGGAGCCGAGCCGTTTTCTGCTTCCAGTAACCAGCATCGAAGTTCGACAAGGATGTATTCCATGACTCTTACAGCGACATATGCAACAGAAGATGTACTTACATCCTTCGCGTAAGCACTGTCCCACATTCTTGTTTTCTATCAACGACGGCGAGGAACAACGAGGACAGGGAGTTAATGTGCTTCCGTCTGAAATTGTCTGTGCAGCCCTGAAAAACTGGTGGAATCTTAACTTACTGGGGCTCACAGGGGGACTGTGTATTGACACCGGGAGAAAGTTATTCTCTCTGTCAATGTTTCGTATCTCCAGAAAATGTCGTTCAGGTTTGTTGACTAATAAATCTGACACTGCTCTCCTAGATTTCTTAGGCTGATTCATTTTCAAGTTCTCCTTGTTTTTGTTGATCATCTCGAGGTACTTTAACATTCGAGTTCGTACATTTCTGTCAGACTTACAGATTCTCCACCACCGCTTGCACACCAGAGAGACACTGAGCAGATCCTCGACAGAGAGATATCTGAATATATTACGCAGTATTACTATATAGTTGTTAATTTCTCCCAGCAATGCTAAGAAGTCTATTTTCTCTTTACCAATATAGTTGTATCTAGAAGACCTCGTATGGGGGACGTTGCTACAGCCTTCTAATACAAAAGTCTTTCTCTCAGTAACTGTTTTCTCTTCCACTGATTCCTGATGAGCTATGTCCTCCACCCCCATGTCTTCAAACATATCTTCGATAGGCTCATGATTTCCAAGCATATATGGCTGAAAAACTGAATCTTCCAAATCCGACAGCGTTAAGCATAGTTTACTACGCTTGACCAAGGGGCAAGGACGTTGTACGACAGGTGTTGAGGTTGAGATGCAATTGGGTCCTGTCGGTGATGGAGTCATAACGATGCTTAGTTGAGGACTCAAACTTGGTACTGAGCTGGGACTTGGACTGGTAGTGCTGTAACCACTATCATGTCCGAATGGCTTCCAGTGAACGACGTCTTCCGGTAGTGCACGTGTATCGTTAGCCATCGTTGAATTCAAATCAATGTAATCCTCTGATAAACATCAACTTTCAAGCTATGAATTTGCACTAAAACAGACAAAAGTGCTTAGCTCAAAGTTCTGCCATACACCTCTGAGATATTAGCTTTAACAGTGAATGTAAGCCTTACACCAGTTACAGAGTAAGTACTTACTTTGTCCTCGTAATATAATCGTTACAAGGTTATGTTAGTTGACCTTCTTGTAATTTGTATTGAAATACACATTTTGCTGCTTACTGCATCTAATATTTTTTACGGATTATCTATATCCTTATTAAACGTTTCAATTTTATCCAGAAAAAAACTATAACTGGATTAGAGTTTGACCACTTCTTTACAAATGAAATTAATTCTGTGAAGATTAAAATAAATAAAACATTCGAAAGTATATAACACGAACTAGAAAATTGTACATAGCAACCAACTTCAGAATAAATAATTAATTCTCAATTTGAAACAAAACATCTTAAAAATTCCGCTTCTCTTTGTTTTAAGCTAGATTATGCATGTTTACTCTCTGCCTATGGTTTGAAAAGGAAGAGAGGGAGTAAAAGAAATTTTACTCCGGATATCAGCCCAAAGGAGAAATATTTGTCTTGGGTGTATAAAATATTGAATACTAATTGAAAGACCAAAAAGTACCAGACCATCAGATTCTGTTTTTATAAAAATATTATTTAGATTTAAGTCATAATTTCACTGTCATGTTGGAGTCAAAGAACAAACATAATACTTATGACTTCGTTAAACTTATGCTTGCAAATAGTGTCCCTGGTCTGGAAACACTGTAACTGTTCTACGTCTTCAGATGCATCTACAAAGGACAGATCCGAAAAAGAGCAATGCATATGTATGAAGAGTTGTGACTCAAAAACATAGCTGCTGATTATGTACCCATCCCTTCCATCTCCGGATGTCAGTTCAAAGACTGGATCTTTGTATGATGGGAGAATATAAAAAGTTGAAGACTAAATCATGTGTGAAACGAATAACGGAAGAGAAAGTTTGCAGGAATTTTGCTGAAGCGTTTTCACAAATCAAACCAAATACCATTCGATAGGTTCTGCAGGAATGGGCGACTCGCCGGCTTATGCATTTAAACGGGTGGTGATATTTCGAGCATTGTTATATATGGAAGTTCGTTTTCATTATATTTGTAAACTTATGGGATAGCTCCTACAAATATGCCTATATGACGAGTTCGGAAAATGTTGTGTTCTAGTTAAACAACATTCGTGTACCGTGTTAGGGGTCCCGACTTCGATTCCCGGCGGTGAAGGTGGGGATTTTTCTCCGACCAAAATAATTACTCATCTTCCCTAGAATCTGGAAGTATGAATGAGAGTGCGAATGTGTGCGTGATATAATGATTAAAACCCAACGAATACGAGTTAACACCTTCGGTATGTTCCATCAAAGGAGTACGGCCGCCGATATATGACCATGACACAAAAAAAACGTGCATAGCAGTGTTAAATTAGAAAAAGATAAAGAAGTATTCATATATCATTAGTTGACTAAAGAAAATCTGTGTTTATCCACTTAATGTTTTTACAACTATCGAGAAATGTTCAACAAAGTATAAGACTTCCTTCCACTAGCTGGGTATTTCACATTACTCAATTTGAAATTAAAAATGGAAGTATTTCTGCTGCCCGTCCACCCATGTTGGGTTCAAATGCGACCCAGGTCCATGGTTTTTAAACGTGCTTAAAAATGACAGCACCATGTCAGTAGACTCCTTAATCTCTAAATGATTTGATGCAGGACGAAATTCCGGCATATTGGCACCGCAGATATTATGCTGGCAATTGGCAGGATCGTTACCAAACAAAATATTTATTTATTCATTAATGTTGAGTGTTGAATCTGCGGGTAACTGCGGACATTAGAGTTAGCCGAAACACAGGAAATGAAAAATGGGGAGCTTATTATGTGTTTCAAATGGGAAGGTGTTTGTCCTTGAGCGCTACTAGGTGAGCAAGCAATCGGCGTACTTTTTTTTCCGAGTGGAGAAAAAAAGCATGTTACGCACTTACCCTGGAATTGGAGTGTGTGACTCCACTGGGGAATCGAACCGCCAGCCCTACCCACTAAAACAACCTCCACCGGTGAGTATTCAGGAGTGGTGCTGTGGCAGTACCGCTGTAGCACCTGCGGATTCAAAGAAGGGATATATTGGCCAGGCCGAGGCCTGGTCCAAGGTGAGGAATGCGGCAGGACGTAAACATGACCAAGGCCCTGCTTACGCCCTTGCTTATTAGGAGTAGAGTGTAACTGGATTCTGGGTAATATGTCAGGGAGTAGTGAGCGGTATTGTTTGGAAGTGAATGAGGAATTAAGGTTATTGACGAGTGAAGGGTCTCTGCGGCGGTTGGTGTCGAACTCTGGTGTTGGGTCCGTCGAACATCGTCTGGAGGACTGCCACTTCCTCCTTGATGAGTCTCCGGAGCATGAGAGTGTATGTGTGTGTGTGTGTGTGTGTGTGTGTGTGTGTGTGTGTGTGTGTGTGTGTGTGTGTGTGTGTGTGTGTGTGTGTGTGTCGTGATGTTTGATTGAGAATTCATGCTTCTCCTGTATGTCTTCTCGTGATTCTGCAAGCTCTGTGATGAGATTCGTGTGTGCTGTAGCTTGATGCGCAGATGAAGTCATGAGCTCTGTAAGAACTTCCTCCAAATTGGTCAGTTTGGCCATTACGACAAGGAACTTCGAATGGGGAACCCGAACGGCCTCCCCTAGGCCCTGGACTTCCTCCCAGAGCTGCTCCTGGCTGTTGAGGTTGCTGATGTGGCCGCAGTGGTGTACTCAGCTGTCGTTGAGAAGATGACGGCGCTGGTGGAATAGGTGATGCCTTCCAACAGGGATGCAGGGGGCAGAGCACCTGCCCTGTGTAGTGATTGTGCCCTCCACAAGAGGCACAATAGCGACGGCGGCGGCGGAGCGGCGTACTGCGGCGTTGTCTTATTGCATTCCCCCTAAGTGGTGTATGACGAGCGCCAAAAGAATCAATCTGTATGAAATACTATTCGCGCTAAAACAAAAATTAAGATTTTGCCGAAACTGATCCATGTGGAAGGTAGAGAGTAATGTATTATTACCTGTATTATAACAATAAATCGCGACGTAAGCACTGTATGAATATCATTATTGGTTCGCATGTAAGCGTGTACCTATATTTGAAATTACTCAGAACTGGAACGTAAATGTTTGACATGACGTGATAAAAGAATTACTTTGAATAATCCAATTCGAGCGAGAGGAAACAATAAATTTCCCGTTGCCCTGGCAGAACGTATCTGGTCACATTATATCTTTGTTTATGAATGGTTCGTAATCTCTATTTACTCTAGAGAGTTCAAAGTGGTTGGTGTGTATGTGCATATACCTTTAATTACTCAGAACTGAAATTTAAACTACTGACATGACGTGATAAAAGAATTACTGTGAATAAGTCACAGTGTTAAATTCGAGAAAGAGCAAACACTTCATTTCCTGTTAGCCTGTGGAATGCTGCACGCTTATGTTTATGAATGAAAGCTGAATAAGAAGTGTTTATTTACTCTGGAGAGTTCAGATCAATATCATTCAGTTGTTCTTTACACAGCAGTAGAGTAAGAGTTAAATAGTGCAATGGCTTCTTGCTGTGAATTTAGTGGCGAGTCAAAAAGGCAGGTATTGCAAAGTCAGGCTGGAAGTATTATTTTTAAGGTGTACACGTTCTTCATAAATTTTTTGGAAACAGAAACTAAAATTGAGTTATTGCAAAGAGTACTTCCGTTTAAAAACACGGAAAAAGTGTATCAGTTGGATCAACTTGCAATTGAAACGGGACACGAGGTAATATGCCTCCCATCTTACCACTGCCAATATAATCCAATTGAGTTGGTGTGGGCTCAAATAAAAAGGGGGGTTACAAACAGAAATAATACTTTTAAACTGATGGACGTTAAACGACTTGTTCACGAAGAAATTGACAAGGTAACACAACAGGACTAGGAAAACTGCCTAAGGCATGCAGATTTTAACAAAGAAATAGCACATGATGAGATTTTTGAACCTATAATCATAATTTTGCAAGACTCAGACGATGAAGACAATGGCAATGACGAATTGTCTCTTAACGGAAGTGACATTGACAGCGATATGGATGAGCCACTGGCAGTTCCATTGGATTAGAAAAACAGGTATTCACAAACTATAATTATAGTTATAGTATCCTAAAATATACATCATTTGTGAAAATTCTTTTTCCAATTTTGATTTTGGCAACTGCATCATTGGAAAAGTTTGTAAAATATAATTTGCTTACCCTTACATTTGCGCTAAGCAGATCTGTATGCTGTATGAGTGTGCGAGAGAGAGAGAGAGAGAGAGAGAGAGAGAGAGAGAGAGAGAGAGAGAGAGGGGGGGGAATATAAAAGGAGTGGAGTAACAAGTTGGCAACGCTGAGTGTGATATGGCATCTGATTAGCTGGACTCCAGAACTCTTCCCATTTGAAACGCATAATAGTTACATAGTAGGTACACTGATGAAATACTGCACCTACATCTAGTCATAGTTCCAAGTTACTGTTATCTAGCTCATTGAATTTATGGATATGTTATATCCATATATCTTTATATGTTCAATTTGACGATATTCTCATATATCATAATGACAAAAAAAAATAGAAATCCATATTCATACAGAATTCTAAAACTCCATACCCGTTTATTTCAAAGTGTTTATTTGCATGGAGTCACGCAGACTGATATTTTTAAAATAGTGTTCCTTTTGTAACCTTTTGTAATCTTAAGTTTTTAACTACTCTGCTCATTTTTCTTGATGGCCACAAGTGGATCTGTATCTGCAAGCCATTGGAACCAGTAACATTACAACTCAATTGCATCTCCAGATCCTTATAGGAAAAAATTACTAATACATAGAATAAAACATGTTATAGTTATTCAGAACTGACTTTGAACGGTCCAATTTAATTTCTAAAACATATTATTGATTAATATATAAACATCACAACAAATTGCTATGCTTCTTATCATGTTTGTTAAACACAGTGTTCCTCAATCACTGCCCACTTACTCGAATAAGCAAATTGAAACTGAAGTTGAGTTTTTAATTATTGACGCTCTTTAACTATCTGTTGTCACATGCTAGTAATTTTTATGACCGAACAAAATAACTATAAAAAAAATTCATCACCTTCCTTCGAGTTTGATTGCGACCACAGGAACCAGAGACTAGCATGTTACCCCTAGACCACGGAGGTCTCTCAAACAGGCAAAACAAACGATATCAGGGTGATAAAATGCCTCTATTGTTCTAACGCATTATTATTTTGTATTGTATTACCAATATGTACTTTTGATATGAAATGTGTAGTGTTTAACGCCCGCTTTTACTACATACGGCACTGCAGGCTTTTGATATGAACATAAACCATAAGAGTATTATGATGATAATAGTGAATTATTAATAAACAGGTTCCGAGTTCAAGTCCCACACCTGCTACAGAGATTTATATTATACTTGCCGCACTTTACACATACAGAGCCACAACTCTTGGCTGATTAAAAGTTATCACTACTGACACTCCTGTACAATCAACATTTAACTCTGCGTGGTGTCACTAAGAGTAGGTAACTATAAAAAGTAGACAGGAATTCGGGTACACTTGTATGAAAGCTATGAAGCTAATACAAAATAACAAATTAATAGTCATGGAAACTAAGAATGGTGGGAATCACCTTATTGGTCGAAAGTTGTAAGATGCAGTAGAAGTACAATTCTGTGTGCAAAATCGCTACCCTATTCCAACACTTAGACCTCTTAAAATTGATCTTTGAGAAGATAGAATGTCCACACATTGTTTCTGTTTGTTTGGAAATTAAATTTTGGATATTAAAAAAACCTACTGGTATTATAGCCAAATATGCTATATTCCTGCACAGACTGTCATATTCTATTTTTCTAGCAGTGACTCTATTCAACATATCGCAGCAGTATTTCTTCTTGCTACTGAAATAGATGCCCTTGCACTATATAAGTGTGTGCGGGGTGCGGGGTGCGGGTGCGTGTGTGTGTGTGAAGCCAAAATTACCTTTTCCAGGAATTTTTCAAACAGAAGAGGTAGCAGTTGGGGTCATGGCTGTCTAGACTTTCTAAATAACTGCTGTGGTTTAGCATATGACCATCGGATAAACTGCTGTCAAAGCCTTATCTGGGTTTTACCTTAAGTCCCTAGACATTTTGATTTATTACTGGGTTGCAAGTTTAAAACATATTTTACAATCAAAATCATACATATATATGCTGATGTCAGCACGGTGGAATATTGCTTCTCGATGGACTGTGTACAGATGTCAGTAAAGTAGCTGAGTTAACCATAATACCCTAAGCAGATTTCCGAACACCATGCTCTGATTGGTTAATGGCAATATGCTGGTGGTTTAGTAGCAAGTCATTTGTTATTGCTCTCTACGTACTAAGGGATAAACTAACATGTGTTATATATTAGTCATGTACACCATTATCACTTAACCAAAATAATTCTGACAGATGTCCAGCAGGTTCCATAGAGAGGCTATATTATAGCATTGATCTGGTGACCTAAAAAATAGGAGAGACAACTGAGTTCCAATATCCAAAATGGTCCTTCCACAGTTGAAGTTATACTTAAGGTTTCAAAATGAGAGTTCTAATTGTAAATCATATATAAAAATATACTTTGAAGGCCTATTTACTGCACCTACCTAAAGTGAATCAGTTACTCATGGCTTTGTACATTAAACAATTTGTCAGAAATGCTTTTATGGAAAAATTAAAGGTCTGTTGACCATTGAAACAGGTTATATTTATTTTTAACTCCAACAAAAACTTACTTTAAACTTTCCAATGTTATACAGTAATTTTGTAAATAACTGCAGTTGTATTCTGTGAAATTCTATACCTTGAATCACTGTAATTCAGCAGAAATTTATCTGAGCTCAAACAAAAGAAAACTGTTAAATTTTAGATGAGTCGCATTTTTTACACATCTGCGACTCATCTAAAATTTAATAATTTTTCGCTTCACTGTGGTGTTCCAATACAGTTGAATCTCGATATAAAAAGAAAACTGCTTCATTTCTGCACCATTAAAACACACTGCCAAAAGTAGTTCGCAAAAGCAAAGACAGTACCTAACAGTAATGTGCCACTCTTACAAAGTGTGACAAGGTCAGTGAATGTATTTCAGAGAATGCATGCCACATAAGGAGTAGAGCCATTAAAAAAACATGCACTCTATTCACTCAGTACACTAAAACTAAGGATTTTTTCATAAAAGTATATGGTGTCAGTATGTTTTTGAATGGGCTGTAATTGAACTGACCCAAGCGACAAACAACTACAGGTAGGGTATCAAAACAGTGCCTAATCTTCCTTGCGCCTAATTTTCTTTGCTGTTGTAAACTGTAATCATAATGCTTGATTTTATTGCAATTCTCACTTTATTACTTCCATTATACAAGAAATGTTCAACTCTTAATTAAACATTACAGCAGCACACTCAGATTTTAGACAAGTGTGCAAGAACATTTAAGAATTGCACAGATTTCTATCTACTTCCTTCTTCTACAGAATCCCCTTTCAGCAGCCTCCTCTAGTTGATCCATGGGTTGACAACTACCTCATTGACTATAACCACTCAGCTTCTTCACTGTCAGCTAGTAATTGCAACACAATCTCCCAAATGAGCACGTTGCTTTGCTCTGAATTAAAATATTACACATTTTGCTAAACATAATTTAGAACTAGGAACGAATTTTAGGTGCTAGAAAAGATAAATTTATTTTTTATACAATAAAAATTTACAATATATTTATGAAAGTTTAAAAATATTCAGTAAATTACAACAAATATTTTCATTTTCCATAAGAGAACAGATTGCAAAAAAAAAAAAAAAAAAAAAAAAAAAAAAAAAAAGTTATTTTAACAGCTCACCACTAATGAATTAATGACACACCATGTCAGTTTATTGAAAATTCTTTAGTTACAGTGCACAACTATGCCTTCTCTAAATAGTCCATCACAAATCTCTGTTGAATGTTATGAAGAACTAACTGCCCAGTACTGACGAATGCTTGTACTATGTCTTGCATATTTCATAAAAGATATGTCACTAATACAGTCTCAATGTCTCCTGATGACCTTCTAAAACTTGGGCAGCTTATCAAATAATTAGAAACCTTGTATTTCTTTCAAACACTGACTTGACGTTGTTTCTTAAAGTTTCTATTTTTAAGAGTGTGTTGATTTTCAATTTCTACATTAATGATTTCTTAAACACTTTCTGTCAAGAGATCCATTGTTCGTCATAGCCTTTTAATGGAGCTGCACATGAAACTCAAATTATGCCAAGTCTTTCTTAAACAACTGACACTTGGCAAATGTTGAACAATCTCTTCTGATAAAGCATCATCTTCATCCAGATCATCCACAATTAATTTGTTTTCAAAATGTAAAGCATAGAACACAATTGCTGAAAGCTAAGTTCCACAGCAAGTAACATTTGCTGTTGGTGGTAACGAATATTTGGGTTTATACTTCTGAAGAGATTAATTCTCACAGGAACCTTAACAATTGACTTTTTTTCCATTAAACACCATTTTGTTCATAACGGTGTACAGGGACCGATCATTTCACACACTGTGTTGCACATGCACAACGCATGTCAAAAAAGCATTTATTTCTGGATAGCTGATGCTAAGTGCTTCTGGATCTTTCTTCATGTAAGACACAATGTTGGTCAGAAAAATTAGCACTTCATCCTACTTAACGCCATTTGGCCATAATATGAGCATACTTTCATTGAGGAACCTAGAAACATAAATATGATTTGATGCTAACATTTCTTTGCAAGCCAGTAAAAACACACATTTAGACTCTCTTTTTTAAGAACAGCAACCACTACATTCCACACCTTTCTTTCTGTTGAGACCTGAGTATCTCCTACACACACCATATTTTTTCATTTTCACACATGTTCTTGATGTTCCATAATATTTCTTCATGACACTTTGGAAAGCAATGTTTCCAAAGCAGGTTCATTTGGAGGATCCAAGTTTGTGTTCTTCACGAGAAAAGTTTTGACCTCTGGTTTATTCACTTTAAGAAGAGAAACATCCAACAAAACAAAAATTCAACAAATCTACGAGGGCTGTTCAATAAAGAATGATCACAATTTTTTTTTCACAGCTTATCCTCATAATTTTGATGGTGCTTCTCAAAATGGTCTCCCCTGAATGCAATGCACTTGTGCCAGTGTTTCTGCCAGTCTTCAAAGACATGCTGGAAACCTTTTTAGAGATATCCTTCAAAATTGCCTCTGCAGCCTTCACCACTGCTTCTGATGATGGATAATGCCTCCCACAAAGTCATTTCTTCAAGTTAGGGAATAGAAAAAAGTCACATGGGGCTAAATCCGGACTATAAGGAGGGTGAGGGATGCACTTCATGTTAATGTTTGCAAGATATTCAGCAACGACATTGGTAATATGCAGCCGCGCATTATCGTGGTGCAGCATTCAGCTTTCTTCGCGGAAATGTGATCTTAGGCGCCTGATATGGACTTGCAGTGTTTTCAGGACATCCCTGTAGAATTGTCCAGTTACTGATGTGTGTGCAGGTACAACATGATGATAAACCATTATATGAATATCAAGGAATGAGATGACCATAACTTTCCCAGCAGAAGCAACCACTTTTGCTTTTTTGGGGTTGGTGATGAAGTGGATTTTCACACTGAACTTTGCTGTTTATTCTCAGGATCAAAATGATGTAGCCAAGTTTCATCAGCAGTGATTACGTTTGAAAGAAACTCCAGATCTTCCTCTAACATCAACTTTAACTGCATGTTATCTCCATTGCAGAGGTAGGCGATACTGAATATGTCTGAACTTGCCTGGTTCTCACAGGCGGGACCCAGGAGTACCAACAATGAAACTACTACGGCGCGTTTGTTTCACATTAAGCTAACAGAATATAATAAGACTGAATTTTAGTGCGAAAAATTATGACCGTAAAAAAAAAAATATGATCATTCTTTATTGAACAGCCCTCGTAAATAAATTTTGTGACACTTGGAAGGTCCTGAATGTGAGCTAGAGGATCCTACTTCACCTAAAAGAACTTGGTTGAAAGTAGAATAAGAAGCCCCTAAGATGTGTTTGTTGCTGGATAAATGGTGCACTCCTTGGCTTTTTATAAACTTTCCACATGACAATATAGAACTTTTCATCTGTGCTGAAATGTACCTGAAAATTCTTTAATATATTGTTGCAGCCAAAAGCTTCACTAATTTTTACCTTTGGCATTTTGGAAATATTAATGATATTCAGATGACTCAATATGTACATTAGGAATTGCTGAGCACTTCTCAAACTAGAGGAACAAAATAATAAACAAAAATGAGGATCCTGTTCAGCTTAGAGTAAGTGCACAATGCAATACTCTGACATGTGAAACTTCTATAGTGTATATATATGTTTATAATCAAGTGCAGTTTATACAGACACCAGAGCAGTGTGCTTTTGGCAACATGTAACCTAATTTACGGTTACAGGACATGGCATAGTTTTTTCTGGAACATAACAAATCTGCCCCTCTCCTCTGTCATGGACAGTGATACTTTGAGGTTAAGTTTACAAGGTACATTTCTGCAGGAAATAAAGGAACTAGAAGACTGGCTCCATTGCCTCTTGCCTTGTTTATGAGGGTCGCCTTTTGTTCGCTAATGGATTACAACCCAGCAACAAAGGAAAATGGTTGCCTTTGAAAATTACCATGTTTTGGCAGACTAACCAAGTTCTGATGGCATTTGCCACACATAATTAACGGGGAAACACAACCCAGTAATGGAAAATATTTATTGCTAAAACATGCATAAAATATGTGCTAATAATTAAATTATGAAAAATATTTACAGTTGAACCTGTTTTATGCTACATCAAAGGGAAAATGTAAGATTACTTGTAACTCAGAGTTACCTACAAATGAGATTTTAATAATAAATCTATTTTTTTATAAAAAAAAAAATAAAAAAAACAGAAAAACAACAAACAAACAAACAAAACAATACAGTGGGTTTACATGTGCAAAACGTTACAAACAACAACAATATGTAGGCTGACCCCACAGCTCAGTCAGTAGAGCACCTGCCTGACATCCGAGGGTTCCCGGGTTTTATTCCTGGCTGGGGTTGAGGATTTTTCTCCAACCAAGATGATTCCCCACCTTCCCCAGAGTCTGGAAGTATGAATGGAAGTGCGAATGTGTGTGTGATATAATGGTTCAAAATCCAAAGTACCTGCAACCCAACATTTAGAAGTTAACACCAGGGGAGTGGGGAGCACATGGTAGGAAAATAATTGCTAAGGGGAAGGCAGCTATGGTAGGATTGAGAACCTGTAAAGATAAGTTAGACATGCCGACAAAATGGTTAGAGAGGCTATATGAGACAATGGTAGAGGCAAAAATGATATATGCAGTAGAGATTTGGAGAGGCTCAGAGATAAGTAACAAGGTTGACAATATGTACAAGTTATTCTGTAAAGAGGCTCTCGGATTGACAAGGACTGCTCCAGGTGAAGTAGCACTTCTTGAAATGGGGAGGACTAGGAGAAAAAGAATAATCTTGGAGAGAATAGTGAAATTTTGGTTTAGTTGTTTGAGTAAGGAGGATGGAAATATTTTAAAGGTATGCATAGAACAACAGAGAACATTAGTAAATAAGAACAGTTGGTAGAAAGTGCTAGAGAGAACTATGGACAAAATAGGAATGGGGGATATATGGAGGGCAGGTGCAGGTAATGAGAGAGGATTTTAGAAAAAGGTAAGGACAAGATTGGAAGACATAGAAAGGCAAGAGATATGGGAAGTATGGAAAAAAAAGTTCATTGAAGTTTTATAGGATTTTGAAAAGGGACTGAGGAAGAGAAGGTTATATAGACAACTGTAGTAGGATTAAAAGGGAGGGATTAACATGGATGAGAACAGGTGCAATATTTATGAAAGGATTAAGGTGGAGTGAGGTAGGAATATGTGAATTATGTGGGGGGGGGGGGGGAAGAAATTGTAGAACATTATGTAGTAAGATGTGAAGAAGTTGAGAAGTGGAGGAAGGAGGCATCGGAGAAAAAATGGGAGAAAGTTGAGGGCAAAATTGTAACAATAAGAATGCTAACAGGGAAGCAACGGAATAGGAATAAAAATGTAGGAAGATTTCTTGGTAAAATGAAAGATAAATGGTTGAGGATAGTTAGAAGCAAAAGTTATGAAGGGGGGAAGGAAGTAGGGGCAGAGGAAGGATTTTGTAGGGAAAAGTAAGGATAATCCCTCAGTAAAGCATAAGGTTGTTATGCCAAGCTGGCTGAGGGGTGAAAGAAGGTAGTCGCTCAATTCTTGTACATAGGTTAAGGAAGAATAGTATGTAAATAATAAGGTTCTCTGTAATATAATTGTAAATTATTTTCTTATGCACAAATAAAATATCAAAATATCAAATATCAAGTTAACACCATCTTCCAAAGGAGAACGGCCACCGATATGACCACTGTAGTTAAAGACGCTGTAAATGGAACCAAAAAAAGATATATATGTAAGAAGAAAATGTTATTTTGAACTTGGTCCTGTTTAAAGATATCAGTTCATTTGACTTGTGTCCCATTTCTTGCATTTAGGGCATACAACTCATTTTGCAAACTTTTCACTAAAACTTTTCACACTGGTGTAACACCTGCACACATTTATTGTACTTCATTTACTTTAGGTATTGCACAAATGCATCAAAATTTGCATCTTCCCTAGAGCTCATTTTTAGGTACAATTTCATCACTACCAGTAGCATCACCATCGTCAGAGGCAGCCTCTTTCTTAAGATACTAAAAGAAACAGTATTTGATTGTGGGGGATGACACATGCTTCCAGCCAGCCAAAATAAAATTCTATGGCTTGTAGTAAATAAATGGTCAGATTTTCATTTTGTGCATCAGTCAGTGTTAATAAATGCTGAGACGGCATTTTTCTATAATGACCTTTGAAATTTTCAGTGATGCCCAAATCGACGTATCAACTGTAGTCGCCTGGTACAGTTAGGAGGGAAAAATTGCACTCAAACTTTTTCGAAAATTATTTAATCTAGCATATATTTCCTTTTTATGGTTTCTGTGGCTGATCAAAAGCAACTGAGAATTGAAAAACAAAACCGCTAGACACCAGTAAAAGCAGATACCAAAAATGATCTTTACTTCTTGTTGTTACATTTTCATCTTTTGTTTCTGTGGCCAAAAGCCATCCCCTCAGCTTGCGTCTTTGTCAGCAGCAATAAAGAAAACATGTTTCTAGTTTCTTTTTAGATAACATACTGTAACGCGAGCGCTGGAACACCCTGTGAAAGCAGCTGGGAGCGGAAGACGGGGGAGGTCCGTGTTAGCTACGCCCTCCCCTCGTTTGTCTTATAGTAGTGACAGGCGGTGGTGACGGAGGAAAAACATGACTGTGCCGTCTGTTTCCTTACACCTGGTTCTCGATCTTTCTGTTACTGGAACAATCCTGTAAACACCAGAAGTCGGCGATATTCCTATATAAAGGGGGTTACAGACAGACAGAGTTGAGTTGAGTCAGTCAGTCAGTTGGTTAGTGTGTGTGAGTGAGGACAGTTCTTGGTGTAAGAAGGCAGTGTTAGTCAGTGACGTGTTAATGAACGAAAAGATTGTGCAACGGAAGACTGTACGTAACCGTGTATGAGTATCGGAGTTGATGTAATCGCGAGTACAAGTGAAATCATAACGGACGAACTGGTGAATTGTAATTGTGTGCAGCACGTAATTTTGTGTAATTGGCAAGTGTTTAACTGTAAGTCGGTGGAAATAAAGCACATTTTGGAGTGGTGAAATTGGACTTTTCATTTCACGAACCCACAAAGTCACAATACACCATATACTCATTTAATTACGTAAAACTCATGAGTAATTATTTAGGACTGGTTTATGTATGAAGCAGATTCAACTGTAATTACATACTTTTATTCTAAAATTTTGTAAAATTATTGTAAAATTTTGTATTTGGGTATATTATTCAATATGTCCCACTTGTAAACTGCACATGAAAAAAAAATTCTTTACCTAAAAATCTGTTCCCTATTTATAACAAAAGCATCATTAAGATAGTTCTTATCAATTACTCTTTTTAAGAAATGTAGAAAACTACAGATCAAGGATAGCAAATTAGAAGTTGTAAATAATGCACAAAAGTCATTTTGAAATCACACATTGCTAAGGATGAACCTAAACACAATGTTAGTCATGGTTTTCCTTCTCTTTTTCATGTTGAAGTTAATCTGTCAATGATGCATTGTTGAATTTATTAGCGTTTTCACCAGTTTTGTTCCCAGAAATACCTAGAACTGGAAGAAAATCCATTTAGCAATTGTTCTCAAAAGATACTAGTCCTGAGAAGGATGAAGACTAACAGTACATTGATGAAGTTTGTAAGAATGATAGATCCAACATTCCTCTTCTTCCACTACTACGGAGCTCCAATCACTCTGCCATCTGGTGTTAGGGGCACTAAGCTTTAATACTTCATTTTGGCATTAAATGAAGTATTAAAGCTTAGTGCCCCTAACACCAGATGGCAGAGTGATCGGAGTTCCCTAGTAGTGGAAGAAGAGGAATGTTCAGTTAGTCACCAAACAGCTGAGGATGAGATCGAATGATCTTGAAAACGTTTCATTTATACAACAAGACCTGGCATTAAATGAAAGCTTAGTGCCCCTAACACCAGATGGCAGAGTGATCGGAGCTCCGCAGTAGTGGAAGAAGAGGAATGTTCAGTTAGTCACCAAACAGCTGAGGATGAGATCGAATGATCTTGAAAACATTTCAATTATACAACAAGTAAGTGAAGTTTGAGTGTAAACATAGTGACTCATAAATCAAACTCAAAAATGAAGAATACTTCACTGTTAATAATGCTTCTGCTTTTAATATTTAAGAAAACATTTATCACAGTAATTATTTTGATGCTTGCATATAAAATAATTCACATAAAAGGAGATCATTTCCAAAATGTCATCTGTTATAAATGTTTTAAATAAAACATGGTATACAGCTCTAGGAAGTTCAGCAACTTTTTCATGGCTTTAATACTTAAGATCCATGGTTCATATGCTGGCTCTAGAACAGCAGTTTTCAGTTGACCCTACCCAAGCCTTTACCTTTCCCTTTGACTAACTCATGTTGACTAACCAAGGCCTAATGTACTTCGGAATCAACAGTAAAAGCTGCTGGTTCTCTTGTTCCTGGCATTTATCACCACCTCCTCATTCAATGTAAATGTAAACTGCCCTCTGATTGCTTGATAGAATAACATTTCCTTGGAGACTGAACATATGGACAGCATTGTATACCAAAGCAGTATGGTATTTACCATATTGGGCCTGACCAGCTTTATCTGGATAAAACATATGTTCATTCCATAACACCCTTGAAACCTGTTAAGTCATCATGCATTTTCAAAAACGTCTTTTATTTCAATGTCAAACTACTCTAAATGTTATAAATTATAATAATTAGTGAAAAACACTAGTACTACAAATAATATTATACTGGGAGAGTTGACCTGCTTAAGTTTGGATGACCTTGAAACTCTCTCTCACCCCAATCATTGGCCAAAATGATTATGTTGACTATTGTGTCGGCTCACTGCATGTGTCTGCAATCTGCTGAGTCATTCTGAGGTAAGGTTTACTCTATAATTTCTTCAAAGATCGCTGATTTGTGGTACAAATACATTGTTGGGCTTTCTGATGCCTCATGTATGGGCCTAGCATTGCTGCATCACTCATGTGCATAAAAAAAAAGCAAGAGGGTATGGCCTGAAAGAGTGGTAGCCAAGGTAAGTGCAGCAGTGACTCAAGATAATCCACCATTACAAAGAAGTATTACCAGCTACAATGGAACAGGGCCTGTTTATCAGATAATACAAAGTAATTTGGAATCTAGAACAGCATTATAAGGCATGTGCAAACATCTTAAAAGCGTGTATATTGGAGACCACTTCACCAATGCAAAAAGACTCCACCAACACCATCTGGCAGGTGAAAAGTAACAATGGTAGTTTCTTTAGATGAAGCATTGGTTTAAGTAAATGACACAAACCCTGGGCCATTTATTATCATTCAAGTGGACCAAAAGCTGTGCTTCAATTTCATTCTAGAATTCGAGAGAACAAAGAAAATTTTTGCAAGGGAATCATGTTAGTTGCAGATTACAGCTCTTGCAAGAAACTTGGCATTCACAGAGTTGCCAAACATGTTAAAATTAATGCAGAATACTATCTAAGGAGTGTTATGGACCTAATTTTTGATGAAGACATTCCCTGGTTATAATGTGAGGATGCCCCAAATGTTTGGATACACGTGGATAAAGCATCCAGCCACACGTCTCAGTCTTTCCAGAATTACTACCATTGGAAAACTGTGGGAAGAGGTATCAATGTGATACCACACCATTTAAAAGGATTCCTGTGAAGCCTCCAAATGCCTCACCAATGGATTTTTATGAATTTTGTTTACTGAAACAGCACCTTGCTTCTTGACATCTCACCACAATTGAATGTCTCCAGAAAATCTGCCAGGAGGAAAAGGCTAACATCCCTTCTATTCTGTTTTTAGACAGTCTTCTACAATGGAAACTCCATTGCAGAGCCATAGGAAAGCCCTGGACATCACACTGTGCATAACAGGTGGTGGAGAAAAAGTATTTTACCATTAAAAAATGTAAGAAAAAATGTCCCAGCTTAGCTGGCACAACCCTCTGTATAATTATAATACACTAATTACTATAATTTATCAATTATATTTCCTTCACTGTCAACTTCAGTTTTTAAATTTTAGTCTAAATTTATTTCATATGGTAGGTAAATATTTCAGACGATAATCAATAAAGCTTCACAGAATAAAGAAATTAATATAAACATACGTATTATTTTATGCAGTTAACTTTAGCAGTATAAATGTTTTCCCTAATTTGCCAATTTCTTGCATGCATGTCCAAGAGGTATTTTGGAATTAAGCTCATCATATGCCAGGAAAATAATTCTGATATAAAAATATCTTCTATTACTTGCTGCAAAGTATAACCAGCTGGGATACAGGATAAATCATTACCCTTTAAGCAGAAGACATAACTCTCATTTGCCTCGCCGAGTTTGAAGTATGCCTTATGGATTTTCAAACACTGATTCCACCTGAAACAGACTGGCAAAATTAGGTCTTTATACCTTTAGATGGATAACTTTAATGCATAACCTCAATACATCATAGTTTTGCAAACCACAATAGATGCTCAAAATCACATCATGTGTTTCAGGTGATAGTCCTGAAGTGGTCACAGAAGAGGGTTAGAGATGCCAGTAGAAGTTGTGCTTTCTCTTTAATCTTCTGTGTGTCAGTTCAGAAAGATAATGATCAGGAATTTGACAAACCAGATGGTTCGCTTATGAGTATAAATTTTACAGTCTTAGCCGTGTGTAGACTAAGGTTTGGATAGATATATGAAAGAACAATTAATTTCCATTGATTAACCTACTAATGGTTTAACTATGCAGCGTGGGATTTAAGTACTCACATAGTAAGTCACCACAAATGGTGCAAATCTCACTGTATACTAGAACCCTAGTGATTTACTGGAAAAATAGGAGTCAGTTGGAGAATTTAATGTCATGCTGGCAAGTTGGCCGTGGTAGCTTAATGGTAAAGAGCAACCAAATAGAGACTGGGAAATCTGTAGTTCAAATCCTGGCTACGGCATTGAGTTTTTCAGTCTGACTGTACCTATTCAAAACCTTAGCCTACACTTAGCAAGTGTGGAAGAACGATTAATTTCCATCAATTAATACATTTAACTATGAAGCCTGAGACTTAAGTACTTACAGTATAGTAAGTTGCCACAAATAGTATCTCATTGTATATGAGAACCCCTAGCAGTTTAATGGAAAAAATATGAGTCCGTTAGAGAATTTAAAGTCTGCTGGTATGTTGCTCATGGTAGCTCAGTGGTTAAGAGAAACCAGACAGAGATCAGGAGATCCAAAGTTCAAATTCTGGCTATGGTATTGAATTTTTCAGTCTGAGTCTACCAATCCAGGTTGCACTACGTTGCCACACTCTTTTAAATGTGATTTTCTAGCTAACATTGTGCATTTAATTGCACAAACGTATTAGAAGTTTTTGTTCTTATACATCCACTCTCCCTCCTCGTTCTGCTGCAAGGATTATTTCACTTCCATCCTGTATAGTTGCTCTTTATGTGTTATACTGTATGGTCTTACATAAATCAAATTACAGTACAACTTCTATTTTATGTATCTGAATTAACATTTTCCACATTCTATATCATTAATTTAAAGCAACAACTTCATGTCCATTTGATATCAAAATTTCTTTGATTCAGCATTAGTTAACTGAAATAGAATTCTATTGCAACAGGACAATGCAACACTCCATACTGCATGAACAACCATGAAACAGATTCAGGAATTGGGAGGAATTAAACTGGTACCACACCCAACATACAGCCTTGATTTCCCACCATTAGATTATCATCTTTCTCGAACCATGGACCATTTTCTACATGGAATAAATTTTGACAATACTGAAGCAGTGCAAGTGGATGTCACCAAATTCTTTGCATAAAAATCCAGATACTGGTACTATCAAGGGATAACAAACCTCGCTGAACGACAACTCAAGACCATAGAATTTAATGGTCAATACTTTGAAAATTAGTTAACTGCTTGTCAGAAAACATTTCAAATATTTTTTTTTTTCTTAAAACACATTACTTATGAGACAGTATCTACAGTTTCCTGATAAAGGCCATGAATGGTGTGGTGGCAGCAGTATCGGCGGTGTAGTAGGCTTAAGGGCAAAAATGCTGCACTTTCTTCTTTTGATACAAATGATATGCAGAGAACCTTTTATTAGCAATATTTGCTATGAAAATTTTATATTTCACAGCAGATTTAGATATGCTAAGGTTATTAATGAAATATTGTACACAGAAATCTAACTAGATTGCATGTTTCCCAAAATTATAGAGGTAGATTTGTTTGCCACACCTTATTCATCTGCTGCCATCAAGATTCCGTACGACAGAGGAAGCAGGGCCTTGGAGCACCTTTCTGGACAGTCTCATCAAACCAGAAACAGGATCACGGCCAAAAAACTTCACTTGTATCTCATCCCCTATTTGCAGTCCAAGAGCGCTAGGATGGTTGATCTGTTAAAGAGACAAAGAACATAAGTAATGATTGATTTGATTTGGAAACATCAAAACAAACATTTCTATAACTAATCATTCAACTGCAAAATAACCATGATTAAATCAAAGAAATTTACTTTAGATATGTAAAGTAACATCCCTGCTACATAACACATAAAAATACCAGGCTTTTCCTTGCTGAAATGTAAGCTATAATTTTAACACTAATAGGAAAAACATTGAGCATCTAGTGATATTTTGTTTGTTCTGGTTAAGCAACTTTCTGTATTATTTCTATGCTACATATAAATTAAGAGTGCATCTGAAGTGCTCCAGTTTTGACAGATCCACACAGGATTATTGTACAAGAATAACAGTGCTTGCATTACTATTTAATGCTTTCAACTGACTGATACGCTCAGTTCATCTATGGATAATGATTAATGCATCAATAAGTTTTTTTATCAACAGTTTGTCTTGACTTGTAAAAGTAAATTCAGGCTAATCCTTCAGAGAGACACAATCATCAAAAATAACTTTTTAGATAGATAAGAGTCAAACTGAAAAACTAAATGCCACAGGCGGGATTTAAACCACGGGTCTCCTGGTTTCCATCCAGTCGCTCTTACCCATTGAGCTACCATGCTACCATGCTACCGTCATGACATTAAATTCACCAATTGACTCATATATTTTCCCAGTAAACCACTAGGGGCTCTCGCATTCAAGATACATTTTTGTGGCAACTTATTATTGTCCCAGGCTTCATCATTAAACTCTTGTTATTTAAGTTAATTGATGGAAATTAATCATTCCTTCACACTAGCGTGTATAGGCTAAGGTTTTGGATAGAGAGAGTCAAACTGAAAAATTCAATCCGAGCAATGGCATAGCCCACAGCGAGCATAGCCCACAGTCAGACTGGAAAGTGTTAAGTCCTTACACAGTAGTGGAATAAGTGAAATATGGGAATGTGGTGATAACCCTGACTACCTGTGTCTGGATACTTAAGTAGTATAGTGGTTAGAATGAATTTTTGAGAGCAGTAGAAAGAGGAAACAAAAATCATAATTTACTTTGCACCACCCTAAAAGAAATTATTGAACGGGTCTATCACTTCTTGCTGTTAAATCGAAAACACTTTCAACTTAATGAAAACATACATAATGACACTGACCAGTTTTCACTTTGCTTTGGACATGGAATGAAACCACCATGTTCTTGATAGGCACTAAACAAGAAAATTAAAAAGAAATATTTAAAATAGTGGAGCACAATCATCAAACGTTACAAATTTCTTTCAACTTTTAAAAACCTATTTCCTCACTTGTCACTTAACAGAACATGTTTCTGGGCAACATTGCCCTTATCATCAACTGATCTGTTGACTGGCTTTCATCAGATATCAGAAATCTTCCTGTTTCCTTCTTGTCTAGTCTACTAGTATTCTCATATAATGTTAATGTTTGCAGACTAACTCTCAACTGTTCTGATAGTGTACTGAAAGCTACTCACTCAGAGCACTTGTTAAGGGACTAAAGGAACACATGTAGCTCTAAATGAGCAAAAAAGCTTACCTTCCTCTGATCAAGCTGTGAATTATGAAGTAGAGCTGGTGTCATATTGGGATAGAGTGTAACCATCACACCAATATCTCTCAATTCCACAATTTTGGCAGTATATATAGCACCAAATTCAAGTTGTGGTTCTCTATCTGCTGTGAGAAACTGTTGTATCAATTCCTTTGCCTCATCCATAGCTTCCTGGTTTGGTGCAAACACAAAGTATTCATTGTCCTGCAGCTGTGATACCTGAAACAAAATGATAAAATTTAAATGGGAACTGAAGCTTTCCAGGCAGCATATACTCTCAAAATTCTCACAGGTTTCAAGCCAGATATACAATTGTTGATATTCAAATGTTTCAGGAACATTCATTGTTTCTGTCATCAGGGAATGCAAAATTTTTATTTTTTTTTATTTTTTATTTTTTTTTTTATTTTTTTTTAACCCACCTTTGACTCCAATGGTCATATCGGCGGCCGTTCTCCTTTGGAACATATCGAAGGTGTTAATTCGTATTCATTGGGTTTTAATCATTAGATCATGCACACATTCGCACTCTCACTCTTCCAGACTCTGGGGAACATGAGGAATTATCTTGGTCGGAGAAAAATCCCCACCCCCACCACTGGGAATTGAACCCGGGACCCCTAGCACGGCAGGCAGGTGCTCTACCAAGTGAGCCAGGCATGAACGTTACACAAAATGCAACTGGTCATGTTGCTGTATTATCCATAGTTTTGTGCTTTCTACGCTGCTTATTATGCAGTTTTATGGTTGGTTTTCAGGCAGAACTGAACTGAAGTCCAATATCCCAGTTTAGGCTGTCTTTTTCTTCTAAGATGGCTAGAGATTCCTTTACCTTCCATAGTCAATTTTTACATTTGGCTATGACTGTTCTGTCAAAATTTGGACTGAGATCTTGTTCTATAGATTTAAACAAAATTCAACTCTGGGCGCAATCCAATCAAATGGAGATAAATCCAAGTAAATGTAAAACAATTATATTTTCAAGGACAAGAACAGAAGAAAATGTGATGTATAAATTAGATAACAAGAGAATAAACAGGGTAAGTAGCACTAGATATCTAGGTGTAATAATAAATGAAAGATTGGAATGGGGGGAGCATGTAAACTCGGTCACTGGAAAAGCCTGCAAAGCATTACACTTTGTAATGAGAATATTAAAACGCAGCAATGGGAAATCGCGAAATTTAGCTTACACATCCTTAGTCCGACCAATATTAGAATATAGCGCGGCATGCTGGGATCCATATCGGGTTGGTCAAAAACAAGCACTCGAGAGAGTCCAAAAACGAGCAGCTAAATTTGTTGTTACAGGAATGCGATTTGAAAACCCTACAGGCACTGCTACCTCCTGGGAATCATTGGAGAAACGTAGAAAACGGGCAAGGCTATGTGCAATTTTTAGAGCATATAAGGGGGAACCTGCATGGAAAGATATAACAAAGCGGTTGTTGACACCATCATATAGGGGAAGGAATGATCACTCTAAAAAAATAAGAAATAGGGAACAAAAAACTGATATAGGTAAATTTTCCTTTACCAATAGAACAATTAATGACTGGAACAATTTGACAGCAGAGTTACTGGAGACTTTGCCTCCAAATGTAAATAATTTCAAAGAGAGGTTAAAAAGAAATCCTGTATAGTTACCATAGTGCATGAAAGGAATTGTATATATGTTGTAAGGAATTGTATATATGTTGTAAGGAATTGTATATTATATTGTAAGGAGTTGTATATTATACTGTAAAGAATTGTATATCATACTGTAAAGAATTGTATATTATATTGACAGCGCTGCCACCGGGCCATGCTCTAAGCAGTGAAATAAAGTGCCTGCCTGCCTGCCTGCCTGCCTGCCTGCCTGCCTGCCTGCCTGCCTGCCTGCCTGCCTGCCTGCCTGCCTGCCTGCCTGCCTGCCTGCCTGCCTGCCTGCCTGCCTGCCTGCCTGCCTGCCTGCCTGCCTGCCTGCCTGCCTGCCTGCCTGCCTGCCTGCCTGCCTGCCTGCCTGCCTGCCTGCCTGCCTGCCTGCCTGCCTGCCTGCCTGCCTGCCTGCCTGCCTGCCTGCCTGCCTGCCTGCCTGCCTGCCTGCCTGCCTGCCTGCCTGCCTGCCTGCCTGCCTGCCTGCCTGCCTGCCTGCCTGCCTGCCTGCCTGCCTGCCTGCCTGCCTGCCTGCCTGCCTGCCTGCCTGCCTGCCTGCCTGCCTGCCTGCCTGCCTGCCTGCCTGCCTGCCTGCCTGCCTGCCTGCCTGCCTGCCTGCCTGCCTGCCTGCCTGCCTGCCTGCCTGCCTGCCTGCCTGCCTGCCTGCCTGCCTGCCTGCCTGCCTGCCTGCCTGCCTGCCTGCCTGCCTGCCTGCCTGCCTGCCTGCCTGCCTGCCTGCCTGCCTGCCTGCCTGCCTGCCTGCCTGCCTGCCTGCCTGCCTGCCTGCCTGCCTGCCTGCCTGCCTGCCTGCCTGCCTGCCTGCCTGCCTGCCTGCCTGCCTGCCTGCCTGCCTGCCCTCCTGCCTGCCTGCCCTCCTGCCCTCCTGCCTGCCTGCCTGCCTGCCTGCCTGTCTATACAGTGCTCTATACAGATTTTAGATATACTTCTATAAAGATTTTTCCAGCTGCAACAAAAGTACACTTCTATGGTGTTTGACTCTGGTATTTACTAATCATCCTCTTTGTCCTATGTAGATGGCACCACATTCATAATGAATACACTAAAATTCTGGCACTCTTAATTCAAGATTATTCTTCACTGATTAAATTACGCTTTTGAGTTTGGATAGAGGTATATGGATGTTCTTGAGGTTGTATTTAGCTAACATTCTGCTAATCTTACCAGATAACCTGCCGGTGAAAGGTATACAGACTGTAATGGCCAGTTTTTCTGTGGTATTTTGTGTGCTAGTAGAGGAACACAGAGGACTGTGCCTCATTTAATGGAAGATTTAATGTCATCCATTGAGTAGTCTTCTGTTGGAAAGTGTAACTGAGATATTTTAGTTAATTGATGGAAATTAATCATTTCTTCACACTAGCCATATATAGTTAGCAGGAAAAATTCTCTGTCCAGTTGGAGAACTTAATATCAGGACAGCATGCTGGCCACGGCAACCACATCAAGCACATCATGAAATCCCTTAAAAATAAATCGGTCATTTATACTAAAGCAGACAAAGGAATAAAATAATAATTTTGGAGAAAGCAGAATACACAAAGAGAATGGAAGATTTGTTAAAGGATAGTAATTACCAAAAGTAGAAACTACCCCAATAAATTACTGCATTAATCCGCAAATAAAACTTTAAAAGGAAGTAAAATAATGAACAAGAAAGAATTACACAAAATTAGAGTAGATAATCCAACGTTACCAAGAATATGTGGGTTACCAAAAATATATAAAAGGGAAAAGCCACGAGACCTATCACCAGTAACGTAAATGCCCCCACATGTAATTTAACCAAATGGTCAATAGCTTGCCAAAGTTTTTAAGTGCAAATTTTGAGGCATTATTTATAAGGACCTCTTTAATATGTATGTACATATAAATGAACAAGAAATAATGTAACATGTGTGTTGAAAAATGCACCAACGAAAGAATGTTTTCACTACATGCAAAGAATGCTCCTTAGTCCTTTTCAAAGGACAGACCTAACGGGACATAACAGAAACCGAGGGTTGTTCAATGACCTCATCCCCAACTCAGACCCTTCCTTTAAAAAGAGGAATGCAGGTCAAAACTGAAGTCAGTTGTGGAGAAGTGTTTGTGCGAAAAGCCAGCTTTGCGGACACCAGTAGTGATAACATTTTTACCGGGGACTTTATATAGAAATGTGATTGGAATAAACAGTCATTAGTACGTTATTCATTATTGTTTCTCTTCACACGAACCTGAGATCTCCATACCAACATGCTCTCCTTAAGCCGTAGCCGATAAGCAGCCATGGACACGACTTAGCCAGCACTAATCACTCAACCCCAAATAAGAACAATCACTAACATTTGCAAATGCCATAAGGTTGTTGCAAAAGTAACGCAAGTGACAGGGGGAACGCAACAATTTAAAAAACTCTTTAGATTTAGCAGAAAAAATGAAAGACAAAAATGAAAGACTGGTTTCATTTCAGTCACATTATTCACATTCAATTTAGATAGAGTCAACATGAGGGGGTCGATGCCATGGCCAGGGTCTGGGCCACGTGCTGTCCTGATATTAAGTTCTCCAACTGGACAGAGAATTTTTCATGCTGACAGTAACTGAGATACTTTAAACTATAGATGAGTCATAGTTTTTTTACACATCAGCTTCACTTACATTGCCATCTGTTGATTTTGTGATGAAATTAATGAACTTTGAAATCCTGCCAGAAGACAACACCACATTTAAATTCATCACAAAATCAATAGATGGCAGCAGCAACTCCAGAGCTACCCACACCACTGGATCAAGCTTTAGTTGCAATAGAGCTGATGATACAAACAATAGTTTGCGGAACATGTTCTCAATATAGGTACATAAGTGAAACTGATGTGTAAAAAATTTGATTTATCTATAATTTAATATATGTTTTGCTTCACTGTGGTATTCCATTACAGTAAAATTTTGATATGTAAGTGAGATGTTTAGTTCTTCTTGTACTTGTCCTAATCTGAGAATGGCCACTGCTTTTCCAGTGGCATCTTGTGATGGCAACTGTTAGTATTTAAATAGAGGTCCATATGTGTCAGCTTCTTGTAGACAGCATGACTTAGTATTCCATTTTTGTTTCTGGAAATCATGTTGTCTAGAAACAGCAGACAACCATCCCTTTCAATTTCCACTGTGAACTTATGTGGTCTATGCTGTTCAGATGGTCCATTAACGTGTTTCCTCCATGTGGCCATATGGCAAAAATATCATCCATGCATCTTGAGAAATAGGAAGATCTCAAGGGTGACATCACTAGAAACTTGTGCTCTAGATGTTCCATAAAGAAGTTGGTGATCAACGGTGAGAGGGATGAACCCATTGCAATGCTGTCTACTTGTCCATAGTATGTACCACTGAACAGAAAGTAAATCAAAAATAGTGTGTGCTAGAAGAGATCTGTAATGTCAGGTGGAAAAAATTCTGAGAGCAGTTGGATGGTTTTTGTTAGAGGGACCCGGTTAAACGTGATACCACATCAAAGCTGAAAAGTAAATCAGAAGAGGAGACAGTTATGTTTTTCAGATTCTCTATGAATTTTGAGGAATTCTTGACATGATGGGAGCATTTCCCAACTAGAGGCTGTAAAAGATTTGTTTGATAGTGTCCTAGTCCTTCTTGCATCAACAATGGGATGCAATGAATGCTCAGCTTGTGAACTTTGAGTAGTCCATATAGTCTAGGAGGCCTAGAATCTGTAAGAATCACAGACCGCTGAACTTCTATGCTGAGGCTGCGTTTCTTAATCAGCTGAGTGATTCATCTTTCTATTGTGCTGGTAGGGTCTTTTTGGAGTTCTTTCACCTTGTCACTGTAGTGATCTGCGATGAGAATGACGGAGCCATTACCTTTACCTACTTGTAGAAACACAGTAATGTCATCTTGGTGGAGGTACTTCAATACTAGTCTCTCCTCATGATTGATGTTGGATTGTTCAACAATTTTACAACCGGCTTGAAGCCCGAGAGAATTTTGAGGAGATACCATTTAGTTTCTAGCTGTATTTGACTTCTGCTTTCACAATGTATTTCTTCTTACCCTCCTCCCTCTCTTTTAGGAGGAATATGTAAATTTTTACCTTTCATGAACATGTTGGAATTAACAGAAAACATTTTGATGGTGAAATTAAAGCAAGG
>CM060947.1:195555170-195685362 GCA_030765055.1 Mantis religiosa
CTTGTTCTTGTTCTTGTACTTGTTCTTGTTCTTGTTCTTGTTCTTGTTCTTGTTCTTGTTCTTGTTTCTTGTTCTTGTTCTTGTTCTTGTTCTTGTTCTTGTTCTTCTTCTTGTTCTTCTTCTTGTTCTTCTTCTTGTTCTTCTTCTTGTTCTTCTTCTTGTTCTTCTTCTTGTTCTTCTTCTTGTTCTTCTTCTTGTTCTTCTTCTTGTTCTTCTTCTTGTTCTTCTTCTTGTTCTTCTTCTTGTTCTTCTTCTTGTTCTTCTTCTTGTTCTTCTTCTTGTTCTTCTTCTTGTTCTTCTTCTTGTTCTTCTTCTTGTTCTTCTTCTTGTTCTTCTTCTTGTTCTTCTTCTTGTTCTTCTTCTTGTTCTTCTTCTTGTTCTTCTTCTTGTTCTTCTTCTTGTTCTTCTTCTTGTTCTTCTTCTTGTTCTTGTTCTTGTTCTTGTTCTTGTTCTTGTTCTTGTTCTTGTTCTTGTTCTTGTTCTTGTTCTTGTTCTTGTTCTTGTTCTTGTTCTTGTTCTTGTTCTTGTTCTTGTTCTTCTTCTTGTTCTTCTTCTTGTTCTTCTTCTTGTTCTTCTTCTTGTTCTTCTTCTTGTTCTTCTTCTTGTTCTTCTTCTTGTTCTTCTTCTTGTTCTTCTTCTTGTTCTTCTTCTTGTTCTTCTTCTTGTTCTTCTTCTTGTTCTTCTTCTTGTTCTTCTTCTTGTTCTTCTTCTTGTTCTTCTTCTTGTTCTTCTTCTTGTTCTTCTTCTTGTTCTTCTTCTTGTTCTTCTTCTTGTTCTTCTTCTTGTTCTTCTTCTTGTTCTTCTTCTTGTTCTTCTTCTTGTTCTTCTTCTTGTTCTTCTTCTTCTTCTTCTTCTTCTTCTTCTTCTTCTTCTTCTTCTTCTTCTCCTCATCATCATCATCATCATCATCATCATCATCATCATCATCATCATCATCATTATTATTATTATTATTATTATTATTATTATTATTATTATTATTGGTACAACTTTTATTATCATTAACTAATCTCTACATTTAATTAAATAGCATTAAAAGACATCTAAGCATTGCTACCACATTGTGCAAACAAGAATACAGGCAAATAGACACATTTCTGATACATTTAAAGTTTGTTTGATGCATAGAGAGGACTTTATTATACTAAATCTAAATGTTTTTTGTTTGGATTATTCAGACATTAAAATTACCATCACTCTTTGCATGGGCATGACCCTTCTACAATTTAAAGAATGGAAATATATAAAAAAAACATAATTAAAGAGAGAGGGGGCCTTGAACTTCGTGTCTGGTGGTGCTTGCTTGAGAAATCCTTGCTTAACCCCTAAGCCACAAATGTACACATTTTGGCACTGTAGCTAATAATTCGAGTCAACTGAAAAATTCAATGCAATGGCTGGGATTTGAACCATGGATTTCCAATATTTTAGTGCCCTTTCTATAATTAACCTTTTTCTTGGAACTCTCCCCATTTCAATTAGAGCTACTTCATTTGCAGTTGATATTGGCAGCCCTATAAATTCCTTACAAAACCCCCTGTGTACACAATCTAAAACTTCCCATCCCTTTTCCAGCCTCCATATCTCAATATCATATAACATTCATGCTTCAACAACCGAATTATATACCCTTTCTAACCATTTCATTTCCATTTCAGGTAAGTGAAGCTGATGTGTGGTGTTCCACTATAGTTAAATTTCGATCCATTTCAGGTGTTTTATACAAACATCATCTTAATGCTGCAATTGCTTCTTTCCCTTTTGCCAGTGCACATTTCTTTTGCTTCTATCACCCTTCTGCATCAATTTTCATTCCTAAGTAATTACATTCACGTACTACTTTATATTCTATTACCTCTTTCTGCCACTTCTCATGTTTATTCAGTTTGGTACTTTTTTTAATTATTACAATTTGGGTTTTACCTTTATTCACATTTAGGCCCTAATCTGCACAATATTTATCTATTTTTTGTAAAGATATTTTTAACCCATTTATAGTAATAGCACCAATCACCATGTCATCTGCAAACAATAATCCAGGGATTTGTATATTATTAAATACCGGCATGAAATTATTATTATTAATTATTATCATCATCATCATTATTATTATTATTAATTATTATCATCATCATCATTATTATTATTATTATTATTATTATTATTATTATTATTATTATTATTATTATTATTATTATTATTATTATTATTATTATTATTATTATTATTATTATTATTATTATTATTATTATTATTATTATTATTATTATTATTATTATTATTATTATTATTATTATTATTATTATTATTATTATTATTATTATTATTATTATTATTATTATTATTATTATTATTATTATTATTATTATTATTATTATTATTATTATTATTATTATTATTATTATTATTATTGCTTATGAACAAATTAAACAAAACTGGACTTCACTTGCAGCCTTGCCTTAGCCCTTTCTCCTAGTGTATGTCCCTAGTTATTGCTCCTTCCTAACATTTTATGCAAAATGTGTTCTCTTGTATAACCCTTTTAGAATGGTTACCATTTTGTTACTAACCCCCTTCATTAATAATTCATACCACAGTAAATTCATCTCTATTCGATCAAATGCTTTTTCAAGATCAATTAAGGTCATATATATTTTACCTTTTTTATATCTTAAATACTTGTCCACTAGTGTTTTTATAATAAAGACATTGTCCACTGCTCTCCTACCTTTCCTCAAGCCCATTTGATATTCTGAATGAATATTGAATTCTTCAATCCATTTTTGCATCCTATCAGCCAGTATTCCTGTAAAAATTTTCCCCACATTGGACAACAGTGCTATTACTCGATAGTTGTTGGGTTTGTCCAACTCCCCTTTGCCTTGTATATTGGCTGTATAATTGCTTTTCTCCAACTTTTCGGTATATAACCATTAGTTTTCATAGAGTTAAACAATGATGTTAATAATCTAACCCTGTTCTCATCTTCGCACCATGCTTTAAGAAATTCTCCTGGTACACCATCTATTCCTGGAGCTTTATTTCTTTTAATTCTTCTAACCTGGTTTATTACTTCCTATCCTGTTATATCCCTATCTAATATCTCACTAAAGTTATTCTCTATTCCTGGGATTATCCTCTCCTTGTTAGACTTTTCATATGCATATAAAATTGCGAAGTAACTTAACCACTCTTCCTGACATATATTATGCTTGATGACATTTTTTTTGTACAATGACTTTATACTCTTCCATATTTTACTCACATTTTTCAGCAATAGTAGTGATTAGTTTATCTGCTTTCTTTTGTCTCCATTGGGATTTTTTACTTTCCAGTAGTTCATTGTAGTAGTATTTACTTTGCAGATACTCAAGTATATTGTATAATAATTGGTAGTAAAAAAACACATATTACAACAACAAAAAATCAAACGTAGGATATAAAGTGTAAAAATTGAAAGAAGCGTCGAGACAGTGAAGCACATGTTTAACATGTGAATTAAGAAGATTAAGAAGATATTAACAGTGTGAGTGAAGCAATGTGTCCATATTTTCTCGATTCACTTTTATTTTATACAAAGGATAACTCAAAAACTACAGCACCAATATTAGAGTACCAACAAAATAAGAATGAGCATGGGCTTAGCCAATACAGTGGTGGTTGCCAATCTTGGCATTGCCAGTTCTACAGTAAGTGGGCAACAGAGATGGAAGATAGGTCTGGCTTTGTCTCATGAATCCACCAGTGGGTAAACTGCGATGAATCATACATACAGATGCTGACAGAGAGATCTGCTTTCTATTTCAGCTTGTGATGATGATGATGATGATGATGATGATGATGATGATGATGATGATGATGATGATGATGATGATGATATATATAAGGGCACTCAACTACGGCGGTCATCAGTGCCCTTTAAAAAACTAGTCATGGCAAAAGCCAGATATAAAACTTTCTAAAAACTATACAAGTGTAACAAAACCTATTAAAAATACACGTACATAAAAAACATCAATCAAAACCTACTAAAAATTTCGTTCACTAAATCCTAAACTCTAAACTAGACAAGAATCTAAAAACCTTCTCCATGGGTCTCCACGCACGGCCTACATGTGGGTGGGCCTGTTGACCGTCTCCCTCAACCATGAAGAGGAGCCCACACGAGGGAGACTGTTGGCTCGGGACCCCGGGTGCGCCAAACCCGTACCTACTGAAGTAGGCCCCTGGGGGTTTCAGCTTGTGTGTGACAACATATACATGATTACTGCATGGTAGCAAACTGAACCAAAAACCTTGAACCAGAGAACACTTCACTTATATAATTCATATGCACACAAAACAAAATGACTCACAAAATAGATGCATTTGACGCAAAGAATGGCAATTGCTACAGTGAATAAAAATAGTGACATTACAGTGATTTGTGAATACTATCTCTAATGATATTGTAATTTTATATGGACTTTAAACCAGTTTTTTTATGCTTTATATATATTGTTTTCGAATGACGATGTGAGTATGAATACTATCTCTAATGATATTGTAATTTTATATGGACTTTAAACCGGTGTTTTTATGCTTTATATATATTGTTTTCGAATGACGATGTGAATAAATATTCACGAAATCGCAATCTCAATTAATCTACATTAATCAATTTACATATACTTAATTTTCCATCAATTAACTTAAATAATAAGAGTTAAATGATGACGCCAAGTACTTGACTCAAGTACTTACAATAATAAGTCACCACAAACAGTGTATCTTGAATGTGAGAGCCCCTAGTGGTTTATCGGAAAAGTATATGAGTTGATTGGAGAATTTAGTGTCATGACGGCAAGTTGGTCATGGTAGCTCAATGGGTAAGAGCGATTGGACGGAAACCAGGAGATCCGTGGTTCAAATCCGGCTGTGGCATTGAATTTTTCAAGTTGACTCTATATATTAATAAACAAGTTCGAAAAACTAGGATAATGAAGCCACAAAAGGAAAAGGATATAAAAATGCTATGGGAATTTATGGGAAGAGCAAGGGAAAAATCGAACAGAAAAACAGAGAAAAATAATGTGAATTAAGTAAGGTCCACCCTCATAAATAACCACAGTTTTAATATGTATGGCGGACAAAGGGATAAAATAATAACACAAGTGATGTGTACGAAAATACTGTAAAATTTTTGTACAACTGGTTCAAAAATAAATACAATACAATACTTTCAGAATGACCCTTGTAAAAACTTTATCACATTTTTAACATCAATCAGTAAAATAAATATTTAAAAGAAAAGTCAATCAACATATCAACTTCAATAAGAATGAAAATGCTAATGCTAAGTGAATAATCTGATAGAAAAACCTAATACAATTCCAGACTTTTCCCATAAATCTTCTGGGCAATATTCAGACTGATTACAGACCATGTCTTTTTGAGCAAGCACTTGCACAGGTTTGGAGTATCAGTCACCAAACTGCTTTCTGTGTCTTAGAGAGGAAGAGATGGTTAAAGATCACTTATTAACATGTAATGATAGCTATCATCATTCAAGAATCTTCTCAACAAATATTGGGAGCAAGAACACTAATGATTATTAGGCTCTGAGCATCAGAAATATATACTTATACAGTAGAAGCCTGAAATAACATGGTTGTTGGGGGACATGCTTTACCCCCGAGTTATAACGATTCTGCAGTATATCGAAATGTGAGCTTAGATGCGACAAAAGTTGCTTTCGCTGTATTTTGGACTGCATTATTTTGGGCTTCTACTGTATATACCTGTTACTAAAACAGTCTAACATAAAATACAAAATATTTTATAAAAATAGTTTATGCTTACAGCACTTCAAAAAACTGCCAAATTACTGAAAGTTACCTCAACTCCAGCTTCAACTAAAAGCCGTTTAACATTTCTTCCTCCAACACCCAAAAATTTGGCTCTCTTCTCTGGTGGAACTTCTAACTTTTCAGAAACTGGCCAGTTTTCCTTCCTCTGTTTTCTGAGAAAGAAGGAAAGTTCAAAAAGTAGTTTTATTAATTTGAATATGATAAAATAACTGACACACAGCTTTACTTTTCTCCTTGAGTACATTTTAAAATCTTAAAAATATGTATAATTGAATGTACGGAAACATGCCAATACTTCCAGGTTTTATAGTACTTTTCTTTATTTAATGTTGAGAGAAAATTCTTATCATGTGTTCTATCTCAGCTCTAGGGGAGGCAATCTCTTAATGTTCGTAAGCTTTCACGGCCAGTGTCAGTATAATATAAAGTATTAACCGGGCTTGTGGGCCGTGGTCTACTGGGCTCCTTCTTCATCTTCCCAGACGTTTCGTTTGTGGCAGACATCTTCAGTGGCAGTTGCTGTTGAGACTTCCGCCAGGACACTTCGATCGCACTGCCACTGAAGATGTCTGGAGCAGCCACAGATGAAACATCTGGGAAGATGAAGAAGGAGCCCAGTAGACCATGGCCCACAAGCCCGGTTAATACTTTATATTATAATCTCTTAATGGTTTCAATAAATTCCTGAGTGGCTGACAGACATGCTTCTTAACACTGATCCACACCAGCTGATGAATTAGTCCAAATTGTATTCGTTTGACTTGTTTGAAGATAAAAGTTTGGCAGTCAACATTAATATACAAATATAAATAGTTTCGGGCTCATAAGTGAAAGTAAAAGCAGGAGAAACATTGTCAGTTTTTAAAGATATGTTAGTTGGCCCTTCTGTGATCTGCTGTGATCCTCTAGGTCGTGAGTTCAAAAACAGCAGAGTGCAATGGCTTTTTATGGGGGAACATAAAAATCCTCCAATCTACAACATTAAGTAGAGTGCTAGGAGTAAGAGGTACAAGCTGGGTATGGAAGAGACTATAATGAAAAATATAAGACCTCCAGAGGATACCCACTGTATACTTCTTAATTGTTTTCTAGAGTATTGTTTTAATATTTTAATATCAATTTGATTGCATGTAATATATTTTTTATTTATTTAAGTTGCATAATTTATATAAATGCCATGTTTGTTATTTACCAAATTATATATTAGTTGAAATACATATTCAAGAAACATAATTAAAACTAACACAAATTACACAGCTTCCATTGATAATTGCTCTCAGTAAGGTAAGTGGGCAGGCGGCTGGGTGGTCAATATTTATTTGTTCTGTAGATCATGATAAGATTTTTACAGATATTGAACAGACTATTTACACTATTACCAGATATATATATATATATATATATATATATATATATACAGGGTGAGTACAAAGTATGGAACAATGCTTGTAACTTTGTTATAGTTTTGTGAAGTGATATTTTTAGAAAAGCTGTAAGATATCAATATGTTTTCATATTACTATGATTTGAATACGGCGTGACTTTTTTAATGGCAAATGTTTTTGTCAGTCCTTAGGTCTTGGAACATACAGGTAGATGCTTTTTCGAATTGTAATTTACATTTATTAGGACATATTACAGCACATGAAATTTAAACCAAGAAAACACATTCATAATAAAATTAGTGGTGCTGTATTGTAACACATGATAAATTAACTTCAAAAGGTGCTTGAAATGGCCTCCATTTACTGCCATACACTGCCAAGTCTGTCTTTGAAATTAGTTAATGTTTCCAGCAACACTGCTCTCTTTATCAGTTGCATTTCTTGCTTAATTCTTCACTTTAACTCTTCAAGATCTCTTGGTTGGTCCTTTTAAACACTCCACTTTATATATTCCCACTAGAAAAAGTCTAAGAGGTTCAGGTCAGATCTTGACGGCCATTCAATACTTCCTCTTCTGGCAATCCATCTTCCTGGCAATTCATGATTTAGGTAATTCACCAACAGCCTTCCATAAAGTGTAAGGGCACCATCTTGCTGGAATAAGATATTTTGAATTCCTCCTCCTTCTCCAAGGAATAAAGTAGCACAAGCAGGAATTATTTCATTTTGTAGAAGGCATAAATATACTTCAGAATTCAAGTTGCCATCAATGTAAAATATCAATCCGCTTATCAATCCGCCATTAATTATATCATCCCAACATTTCATCATTAGTATTTCAATTTATTGTCTTTCTGTAAGTTGTGCCATGATTAATTACTTTCAGGAAGATTTTGCAATGAAGTAAGAATTGTTGTCCTTAATATAATTTGGTGCTTCATTGTATCATAATCCTTACACATTGGAATTGTCCTTATTAGCTTAGCTTTTCTGTATTTGTTCAATCCAGAGCCAAACATTAGAGTAGCCTAACTGTATTGTTTAATTCAAAACCTACTCAATTTGAAATAATCATGCATTTTCCTTTGCTCAGTACACATGTAGTATGGTCCTAATAAATTTAAATTGCGGTTTGAAAGGGTATTTGTTTGTACGTTCTGAGACTTGAGGACTGCAGAAAAAAAAAAGACACACACACGCGTACGCACACATGCATGCACCCACCCACCCACCCACACACACACACACACACAAAGAAAAACCTCACATGCTTTATTTGTAGTCATAGTAATGTGACAGCATGTTGATATCTTATAGCTTTTCCAAAAAATATCACTTCATACAGTTGCAACAGCAGGGTTACAGATATTGTTATTTACTTTTTACTCATCCCACATATATAATCTAAATGTGATGGATCTTATCAGTTACACTATCAAGTGGTTTCATAGAAAATATTATACGAATATAAATAGGATGTATTTATTGATAATTATGTTTGAACGTATTCATTGAATTCGGTTATACTGTAAAAGCAATGCTGTAGAAGAAGCTTTTTAACACAAATTCTGAATTTATGCAGTGCAGGTATTTGTTTCTTATAAAGCTTTTTTTCAAATGAGCTTGTATTATGTGCAATTATATTAATTTTATTATTTTTTATACTGTCGTGAGAATGTATCTCTGAATTTATAGTGTACATATTGAGATTGCTTTTTATGTAACAATGTTTCATATATATAAACACAAGGTAGTGGTAATATATTCAAGTCCTTAAATAGTGATCTACAGCTGTTTGTTTGACTTACTCATAGCACACTAATTATCCTTTTTTGTATTTTAAAAACAGAAATGTTGGGAAATAGCAGTTGGTCTACACTAATATGAAAATATTTCTGATACAGATTGTCTCTAAATTCTTAAAAAATGAACTAAAAATCTCTCAAGTAATAAAACAGTTCTATCACGACAGCCTAATTAGAATGATTTTGGGATAATAAAACCACAGCCTATAAATGTCATTATGTTAGCATCAGCAATAAATTAAGGAGATTCATCTGCATCATGTTCAGTCATATAGTGAAATTGTTAACTTATAAATATACTGTGCCAAGGAAGTGGGCAGGGCTTTTTAAAGGCATATTTATTTTAACAAATATCATTCAGTACATTACTGCAAATTCCTTCAGTGGTCTTACCTGGGACTGCTCAGAGTTTGGTTCATTATGTCAATTATCTTGGATTTTGCTTCAGTGGCTTCCTGAATGGCCTCCATTACTACCTTCAAAGGAAGCCCAGGAATTTTGATATCCGCCTGCAGAGCTGTGATCCCTTTCTTTGTTCCAGCCAACTTGAAGTCCATGTCTCCCATGTAATCCTCTATGCCCTACATTAAACATCTCAAGCCATTAGTTTTTAGAATCGGTGATCTAATCAAACATATAACATATCACTTAGGCCCAGTATTATAAAGAAGATTTAAACTCTTTGTTAGCTTTAAACTTAAAGATATATTGATATTTTTGCTATTGTATCCAATAAACATATTATTTAATGCATTAAAATGTTTAAATTTACACGATAAAGCTATAAAATTCACATTAGTAATTGACAATAATGGTTGGCTTCCTTTTCTGGCTTCCTTCCTGGATTTCAAAATAATAAATCAAAACAATAAACTGAATTTTGACCTTCATAGAAAATCAACTTATACGAATAACTACATACAAAATAAAACTTTTAACCCTTTATCACAATACTTGGTGTTTTTAATAGTTTATATTTCATAAATTTTATCAAAAATCATATTTTTTTGTGATCATTTTAATCCTCTCTGCTCTCTAAGGAACAAGGCATTCAAAACTCATATTCCAAACACACTGACCATGTGAGAAAATGTGGCATTTTCAGAAAAATGTGGCATAAATGTCAGTCTGTAACACATGGAAATGGTCATTAATATTTAAATGCACCACAGCTAAATCAGCACATAGGAAGTCCAGGATATGTACACAAAGGTACTGCAGAAAATAAGATCCAATGATTTCTGCAGTTATACAACACAGAAGCTAATGCAAAATCTGAATAATGAATTACAACTATTGAACAATCTTGTAAAAGAGAAGTCATCTCTTGAAGTCTACTGAACAAGTGATTAGATGTGGATCAGCTTTGCAAGGGAAAATCCAAACCATGCTTCATCAGATAGCAACTAATTATAAAGTTTTTTGGAAAGGGGCTACAATAAGATTTGAAGACATGGAGATCCAGAAACTGTTTAGTCAAATAGCAGAGAAGAGATCACTTGTTTTCTATATTCCATTGAAAAATAGCTGGGGGAGGGAGAGGTATATAGATAGCACTAACAGTGAAGAAAGAAAGGGTTAGCATGGTTAAGAGCAGGGATATGGAGATTAAGAGGTCAAAGAAATGGATACCCGCAAGACGAGTGCCCATTGTGTGGGGACATAGAGGATATAGAACATATACTGTTTGATTGTAAGGAAACAGAGATGTGGAGGAAAGAATGTCAAATATCAAAAATGAATAGGAGAATCAGCTTAATCAAGGTTTTAAGTAACAATTATAAAAACATAGGTCAGTTTTTAAGTAAGGTAAAAAACAAGTGGATATGGACTGTAAAAAGAGAGAAGGAATAATAAGTGACTATTTTGTAATAACACATATTGTAACACATCTGTAAATATACTTCAAATGGAGTGTCCTGTGTAGCAGTGGCCTGGGCCAAAACAGAGGGCAGTCCAAAAAATTGTAAAAGCTTAGTACCTCAATAAATATTATTATTATTTATTTATTATTATTTATTTATTATTTATTTATTTATTTATTATTATTTATTTATTATTTATTTATTATTATTTATTATTATTTATTATTATTAATTATTAATTATTATTAATTATTATTATTATTATTATTATTATTATTATTATTATTATTATTATTATTATTATTATTATTACTATTACTATTACTATTACTATTACTATTATTATTATTATTATTATTATTATTATTATTATTATTATTATTATTATTATTATTATTATTATTATTATTATTATTATTATTATTAGATAGCAACAGTACAAGCTATCTTCTCTCACCTAATATAAAGAGCTCAATGACTCATTTAAGAAAGCAGACTTGAATTATCTTTAATTAAAATGACTTAACTAAATAGAAGTTTGTTATAAATTTTCAAAAACAAAGTCAAGAAAAATGTTACTACTGTAAACTAATTTTTAGATACTTTTGCTTCTTCTACAGAACATTTTTATGAATGTTAACATACAGTGCAAAATGAAAAACTGGAAACTCATAAGTATACTCCATGATGATAGTCAATTATAGTCAAATATTGCACAGGCAATACAGGGATAAAAGTTAGCAAAGTGTGGAAAATTCCAATATGTTGATTTTGCTTCTTTTAGTATCTGTATCTTAACAACAATTTGTTGCAATTCATTACAACTTTGTGTATGCTACACCTATTTTTAATATTCTCATATTAATTCCTTCTAGATACAAAGGGAATATAGTAGGCTTACAAATCTTTTAAGAGCTGGTTGCTATGAGATGGCTTTGAAATTTTGTTCAGTTTACATAGCTAAAAGATAAAAAAATGAATAACAACTTCCTATTTGCAAAAAGTGTAGTATTTGAAAATTCAAACCAAGAACAAGGAGCAACTTAGAATTCATTAAGTTTGACAAAAAATTTGACAAATTGTGGTTTTAACCAGCTATATCTTTTTTGTGAGGTATAACTTGTTGGTTCCTTATGGTTCTTTATGTTTCATGTGTACAGAGAGAGGTAGGGATGATGATATTCTCAAAGCACTACATTGTTAAGCCATATATAACAAAATTTTTATGTCTGAGGTGCTGCGATGCTTCATGTTGATCATTTCGAAGTCCCAAGTTGGGAAGCCATATGCAACAGTATTATGCATACTGAGTAAAGAAAATAAATATGGGACTATATATTTTAAAACAGGCAGCAAAACAAATGGATAGAGAAACTCTGATACAAATTTATTATGCAATCTCATTTATGCTATGGGGTGGTATTATGCGCAGAAAAAAGCAATGATAAGAATATTAAGACTCCAGAAATATGCCATCAGAATAATTTGTAAACTAAAAAGGATGGATTCGTGTAGAAATGGTTATAAAACATTAAATGTATTAACATTGTACATATTGTACATCTATATTTTTGTTACTTAATGTTCCTCTTAATTTGTTTGAGAAATAATTTTGTTTAATTAGTATTTTTTTAGGACTTTCTTAGAATAACAAAGGAAATTACACAAATTGATGGGATCAAATATATATTTTTTAAAAAACAAACATCGTAATGGATTTTGAAATACCTGTAGTTGATTCTGTTTTTAAATTTGTTTTATTTTCAGATTTTGGTAGTACTAACAAGAACATATCAACTTCTAAAGTTCGTAACGATGGTGACAGCTTTGATTCCAGCTGAAGATGTGTATAAGTTTACATGATATCGCGATCCTGGAGAATTTATAAGAATTATCATCATTTCTTATAAGATAGGTGAAGTTTTAAGTTACAAATTATTATAGTTGTATATGTTTATTTGCTTCACTGTTAATAGCTTCATATTTTACGTATTTATACAGTGAAATACTTCATTACTCACCAGTATATCAGTAAGCAGCTTGTAATCTTCAAGATGTTTGGTATCATCACCTGAGTACCGAGTAACCAGACCTATAGCCACTCCAGCAGCTGGAGCAGACAAGGGAACTCCAGCATCCATTAGAGCTAAACTTCCTCCACACACAGATGCCATTGATGATGATCCTATTATATTATAAATTAACATGTCATACTTAAGTACTTGCAATACACAAAAAATACAATTTACACTTTACAGCAATGAAAAGAAGAAAAGCTACAGAAAAGTTAACAAGGTCTTGATTTTCGCTGTGGTATCTTTTACAATTTTCTCAGTGATATGAAATTCCCTGAGAACATAAGTGATAGATAATTAGTGCCTCTGATCTTGCAAACCTTGCTTGGTGATGTCCTAAATGTCTCAGAAGTTTGAGAACATATTTTATGCAAAATGTAATAAATTGGTTATTATAAAAGCTTAAATAAAAATTAATGACTGAAAATATATCAGATATAAGATTAAATTTAATTAGTATTGTTTTAGGACTTTCTTAGAATAACAAAGGAAATTACACAAATTGATGGGATCACTTTCACATTGGTATTATAATAAAAAATGTTTTATAAGGATGTACTTCCTTCCAGAACATTATTAATAATTGCATATATACAACAGACACATTGTTATGGCAGTTTTATTTTATTGTTTGTTTCATGTATATGCCACTTAAAACATACAGGGCCAGTGTCACCAACTGAGGTTAAAAATACTTTAAACTCTGTATTTACTCATTTTTAATTAAAAGAATAACTAATGTTAAAACTTTTGTATTTATTAAGCATTTACTGTGAACTGTTAAATCTTAACATCAAGGACAGCTTTCAAGAAGGCTGATGCACTACTGTCTATGCATTGCAGCACTCTGTGTCAATAAAAAGGAGGGTCTTTGTTTCTGCCATGAGTCAAAATAAAAGTTAATCTATGAAAAGGTCACAATCATTGCTGTATACAAATCACCAAATGCCAACATAAATTATTGAATGTATGTATGCAGTGTTAAGCTTTTGTATTACTGTATACAAATGATAATTTTTTTAAAATATATTAAGCTTTTACTGTGAACTGTTAAATCTTAACATCAAAGACAGTACCTGCATTTACCATAAAATGAGAGCTGTAGGTAATATAAAATCTCAAAGTAATGTGTTTCAGTACGTAGTATTTTTACTGTAGATATTTGCTGTAAAATTATTCCCACAATCACTTTGAAAGTCTGTATTGCTTTAAAAGTTCCTCCTTTTGTAGGTTTTCTAATTTATTATGATGCATATCCATTCTTCCAATAGAAATGGCATTCTTAAATACCAAATACACCAAACACACATAAACGGCCTGCTGTTGCCCTTTTCCAACTTGTAAATGTTAAATGCCTTAATTCAGTAGTAAGCCAATGTTAAGTTCATTGAGTTTAATTGTTTGTTAAAGCTAATTTTGTTCAATAAAACATATTTTGGATTAACTTTAGTGTTAAATCAGATTAACATTGAGTTAAACTTCACCATTGGTTGGTGAAATAAGTCCCTGAAGTCATACAGGGCTATGATAAAATAATTTAATAAAGGTCCATGAGATGCAATGTACTGAAACCAACTTCAGCTCTTAAACCAATATCAATTAATACAACAGAATTATAATTTATATGTGTCACTAAACAATTTTGCAGACAAATTCTATCAGTTGTAAATCATTCTGCTGAAAGTGTTTTGACTTCACCCCCATCCTACTTCCTCAACCACCGGAAACGATAAATCCAACCTGCTAATGAGTATACTCACTTGCATATGCAAAATTACAAAATTAGTACGTGTTGGTGAAGTGTTGGATGGGGCACAAATATCAACATTAAACAGACAGATAGAAGAAAGATAGAATCGGAACTGAAAATTCAATGCCATAGCTGGGAGGATGATGATGATGATGATGATGATCATAATAATAATTAATAATAATAATAATAATAATAATAATAATAATAATAATAATAATAATAATAATAATAATAATAATAATAATAATAATAATAATAATAATAATAATAATAATAATAATAATAATACATTATTGTCTATTGTCTATAGACTTTTATACAAGTTTCAGATATTGTCAAAGGGATTTACACAACAGATGAGCCAACTTTTCAGATTAAATTGAAAGGGAGTCGATTAATGACACTAAACAACATTAGTGTCATTAATCGACTCCCTTTAAATTTAACATAACAACACTGTTTTCAACACTTCCAAGAAAGGAATTGCAACTTTTCAGAGTTTGCCTACACAGAGTTAGTGTGTGTTAGAACAATCAGTTATAATTGACTGACCTTATATATGGAAAAGGTAAATGATTAATGTCTGAACAAAGGAATAAATAGAACAAGTTTGCAACCATGTAGAAAATTTTAGAAAATGAGTACTGGAAACAAAAATATTAATTAACGATAGAACAGAGAATATTATTAGGTAGTCATTGAACCAACAGCAGTGAAAGCAGCATTGAAAATGAAGATGGTTAAAGCGATGGTGTAACATCGGGATAAACCCTCTAAAAGACTGCAGTGATAATTGATGAGAATACTTTCATATTCATAAAACATGGTGCATGTCTTCATCTGTACAGGACTCAACTTTCCACACATGGTGAGTGTACTTCTGCAAGGGAGTGGACTGGGATTTATACAAAGATGGTGAGTAACTTCTCTTTACTTTGCTATTTGAGAACTCTGGAGACTAAATTGTTTGGCAACACCTACACCACAACATCTGAATGTCATTCTTCATAATAAAATGCACTTTTACAGATCACATTAAACCTAACTTATTACTGACATGATGATTTCCTTGAGTATACCTGCATTATATATACATAACTTAAAGATACAGGCTGAAATTGTATTAAAGTATAAAATTCCTTTTTAAAAATAAATATGACAATAGCTCAGTTTCCACCATTTATTGATGCACAATTATTATTAGTTATACTTTAAAAAGTCTATAGAAACACATTATATTGGGAGTGAAATCTATTTCAATCAATATGTTGTCCTCAAATTGTACAAAATTTCTTCAATATCAATTGAACAGTTTTCAAATAGGAATACATTAAATGAAGTCATGTGTGTATTCTTGCATCTATATATATACAGGTAGTGGATGATGTTCTGTAACAATATTTTTTTGTCTTTTTTTAACTCATGCCATCAACTATTTGATCTTAACTTGTGGCTTTGACATAAAAATAACTGCATGCAATTATGTAAAATTCCTGTAAATTTAAATTGATATAGGGAAACAATAAAAGCAGCTGATATGCTGGCAGTTCTAACAGAATTAAGGAGGCAACAAATTATGGACTTTTATACAAAACTATTCTACAGGAATACATCAAAGAAAACAGCTGTTAATATAATTTTGAGTCGAATTAGTACTCCATGCTCCACATATTCCTAGGGTTCAACAAGAATGCATTTCATTAGGAAGGTCCTAACAAAATCTGTTCTAGATGAACTTAGCTATATATGGGGCATGAAGGCCACGCCGTGGCTCAGTGGTTAGACAGCTTGGCTCTCACCAAGACAGCCCGGGTTCGATCCCAGGCGACCACAAAGTGAGATTTGTGGTGGACAACACAGCGTTGGGGCGGGTTTTCTCCGGGACCTCCGGTTTCCCCCGCCATCTCATTCTACCGGTGCTCCATCTTCATCTCATGCATCATCAGTGTCACCGCCTGCGGTGCCGTATGTAGTAAAAGCGGCTTTAAACACTACACATTTTTGGGGCATGAAATACTAGTTAAGGCCACGCCATGGTTGAGTAGTAGGACCGCTTGGCTCTCACCAAAGTGGCTCATATTTGATCCCAGGTGACTGCAAAGTGAGATTTGTGGTGGACAACACTGCATTGGAACAGGTTTTCTCTGGGTCCTCTGGTTACCCCTGACAGCATTCCATTAATTGCTCCATCATCATCTTTCCTATAATTTCATCTCGCCCTCATTCTATCATCCACTTCCCTCACTTTCATACCAGGCATTGGGCTGATCATCCATCCTGGATTCTCTCTCTCACTAATCCAAAGATTCTATTTCCAACCTGCATAAGGATTAAGAGGAACAGAATAACCTGATACCATGTAGTGCTATAAGAGGGCAGTTAAAGAAGAAGGAATACTAGTTTGAATCAAAATTATATTAATTTTGTGCTTCACTGTATCACAGTCCATACTCATTAAGAAGAAAGGTGCTGTTTATTAAATTTATGAATATAGTTATAAATTAAGAAACTTTAATAGTAATCCAGGAAGGTGATACATGTTAGGGGAAGAAAAGTATTTTTTTTTCTACAGAAACTATAAAATTCTCGGCCTTTTGTCATTAGATTTTCTTGTTATTCAAAATAAGACGAATTCACTCTTAAAATCTGTGGGATTATTTCACTTCCACCACATATATACAGTGTGTTAATGAACTACACTGAAATATTTTCAGAGCATGTGGAGATATCTTAAGTAATTTGAGATAGGAGACTTATGGACTGTTGGTTCAAATGTGGAACTTATGGCTATAAGTTTCTGAAGTGCCAGTACGCCACTGCATTAGCATTTGAATGCACAACACACGAAAAAGAAGAGACGTGTCAGAGCATTCTCTCTGGCACAATGGTTATGACGTTAGCTTTCAAGTGAAAGATAAACAAGTTCCAGTCTCTTTCATTTTTTGTCTTCTTTTTTAATGTTTTTTTTTTTAAATATTGTTGCCGACTGCATTGTTGCGAGGAGGCGCAGCCAATGCACACAAAGAGACAATTAGTACAGCGCAGAGATAAAAGCTTGCTGAAACAGTTACAGAGACAGATAGCTACTGGAAAGTTTGATTTCTTGTTTGTTACAGAACATTCCAGGAATGTCTAGAAATATGAGTGGAGCTATATAAGCAGCCGCGGATTGCCAGTGAGTTGAAATGGAACTTGATAACCATGTGCATACAGCTGTGTTTTGAAAGTGAACTATTTTGTTTGTGATAGACGATCTTGCAGATTGTAATTGTGTATGTTACGTAATTCTGCTACTGTAAGGGTTGACCAAAGTGTGTTTCTACGGAAATAAAGAACATTTTGAATTTCTGAAAACTGGACTTTTAATTTTACGAACCCACAAAGTCACAATATTTTGACTAAAATTTAATTCCTGTGTAAATGTATGCATTGTATGAATTAATTTCACCTTATCAGTACAATTAATTTCAATTCTTTCTAACAAAGGTTGAATCCGTGTGTAGACATGTTTAAAAACATGTAGAAATACTACATAGGTCAAACTAAAAGAAATCTAAAAACCAGAGTCATTGAGCACTTTAGAAACATCAGACTGAAACAAGAAGATAAAGTCAGCAGTAGCATTTCATTTTTGGAACGAAAATCATGACATTGATTCAAATCCAAAATTATTAAAAGGAGTGATAAACGAAAATAAATTGACATCATGGGAGAACATATTCATATGGAAAAATAGGGACTGCATAATGAACTTCAAAATCCCACCAGTAGATAATTTGACAAAGAAGTTCATAGTTCCACTACCAGAGAGAGGAGAGCAGACAACAGATGCTAGTTGGAGAAAGGTTGAATGGAGGCAATGGCCTTTTAAAATAGTCCCTCAATAACATAAAAAAGTAAGTGACGAGTGTCAATAAACCGACTAAAAATGGCTTTTATGATAAATTTTGATGTCACTAAATTCCTCCAAACTAGTAATATTATTGTACTGGCCAATCAGCTACATGTTCTTAGTTACAAATCACACTATTTCTTCCTATTAAGATTTACGTATTAAAAACACAAAGAAAAAAATTAACTACATGAGAGGAACTGAACCAATGACCATTAGAACACGAGTTCTTGTCATTATGGGTTAGGCCACCAGAGCACTTACAGAAACCCCACTGAAGTACCTACATAATGCAAGAAGACATTAGTCGCTGTTCAGTGTCACACTGGCAGGTGGTCCGTTCGAGATTTGAGTAATCTTTAAGGCATTAAACCTTGAGAATTAAGAATTGATATTTCTATACTTGGAAAGCAGTTTTAAAGACATTCTAATCCAATAATTTCACCCACCTTGTTTAAATACCAACTTGTCAGCATCTGACACCAAGTAGGTTTAACACAATTAACTTTAAGTTAATTGGGAGTCGGCACTCACTTTTAAATTTTCCCGGAACCGGTTTCTGAGGCCTTCCCTCTATCTTCAGCCGGACATCGACTAGTTCTCATTGGTGTAGCTGGCAATATTTTGTCTTCGGTCTCCTCTGGTGGCGGTTCGAGGAACTTGCTGAACAAATCTTTCTGGGGGATGTCGAAATTGAATACTTTGTTCCTATTTTTTGAAATAAAGATTTGTTCCCATGTGGACAGTTCTTCTTTTCCTGTTGTATGTTTTAGTAATTTTTGTTCTGGATTTATGCTGTGGTTTTTTTCCCAGAAATGCGTGGCAACTGCTGATTTTTCTAATTGTTTGTATTTTATGTTCCTAAAGTGTTCCTTTGCTCTTGTTTCTAAATTTCTTTTGGTTTTTCCAATATAAATTTGACTACAGTCACAGCATTCAATTTGATATATACCAGACTTCTTGTTAGATGGAATGGCATCTTTGATGTTTGAGCAAATTAGGTTTTTTAAGGAGTAATGGTTCACTGGAGCTAGTTGAATGTTTTGGTTTTTGAAGACTTTTTTGAATTTATCAAAGGCCCATGGATGGTAAGTGAATTTTTTGAAGATCATTTTAGTTTCTGTAGCTGAGAGGGTTGTGGTTTCCTTTAGTAGTTTCTTCTTTTTTGCTAAGTTCACTTTTTTGTCTACTAGTGATTTGGGAAAGTCATTTTTCTGTGCTATTTCAATAATTTTGTTGTATTCTATTTTGTATTCTTCTGCTGTGAGAGGGATGTTGATCAGTCTGTGTGCTAAACTATTAAAGATTGCCTGTTTGTGGGATCTTGGATTGTAGCCATTAGCTTTTATGTAGTTGTCTGTCTGTGTTGGTTTTCTGTAAATGCCAAAGTTTATTCTATTTTTATTTCTGATTATTTTTAGATCTAAAAATGGTAAATACTCGTCTTTTTCAACTTCTACAGTGAACTTGACTCCCAATTAACTTAATTTATACAACAACACTGTTTTCAACACTTCCATGAAAGGATTTACAATTAACTTTGTTATGTTTAGCCACAGACCATGCATTGCCTGTCTCAACTAGCTTACATAAGTCACATCTACAATCGCTAAAATTATTTTGGTGTGGTTCATTAACACTCTGTGTGTATATATACAAAACAAGATTAATACACAGATTATAGAAATAATGAAAGGTAAATTTTATTAATAATGTTAGTTTCTCATTGATGATGCATTGTTTGGGATGGAGGAAATTGAAAATTCCATAAAATTCTTACCCTTGGGATTGCATTGAAATAAGTTAATTTAATTTACACACAAAATTTAGTCTCTGTCTCACCCTCCTGCTCAATCAATTAATTATTGGTTAACACCTGTTCTCATTGATTTTAATACATCACATGCCTTAGACACTTACCATTTGATTCCAAAACCTCAGATGTTAGGCGAATAGTAAATGGAAAATCTGGAGGAACTACAGCTTTTAACCCTTTCTCTGCAAGAGCACCATGCCCCAATTCTCGTCTTCCTACTGGCCCAACACGTCCAACTTCTTTGGTTGCATAAGGAGGAAATTCATAATGAAGGAAAAAGTTCTTCTCCTTCAAACCACTAGAAAACATTTAGTGTAAGCATTGTAAACTTGCAGTTTACTGCAACTATATCATAGTTATTCTAGTAAAATATTTGGTACTGAAGGTTTGCAACAGAGATCATGATTCCTATTTCATTGACATTCTTATAAGAAGTAAGCTTGGAATTTTCAAAATAAAAATAAATAAATAAATAAAAAGAAAAAAACATAGTTCTAAAACATAATTTCTGCTACTTTTGCTTCTGAGAAATCTAAGAGAATAATGGCTGGCAATAACGACACCACGGTAGCAACCTCTCACCCCAAAAAAAATAAAATTAGTTAAGAATAGGTAACATCATATAAAAAGCACTGGTTCAAATAATCTTGACATCAGACGTCATGCAAAACTACATATTCCTAATCTTCCTGTTTCTATTCACCCATTTACTCATTCCAAAATGTTATTTCACTGCTTATACATAGAGAACTGCAGATGTTTCCATTACAAAGCAATTTCAGACTACACCTCAGCTGTCTGGAATCTGAATCTGTAGGATACTGCCAGCAGTGAGAAGAACTGTGGAGAAGGCTTCATTTCTAGATGAAAGGTGCAGAAATGGAAGAAACACTCCCCACTGTCCCAGAGAAATAAGTACACAACTTTTCTCTGAGCTGTCTTTTCAATATGACAATTCAACATTACTGCTGCCATCACATAACATACACGAAATATTGAAATCCTTCCTTCTCAAACTGGATGTTTAAAATTATTGATTGTAACTGAAATTTAGTTATAAATTATTATTCATTTAAAGTGTAATATTGTACAATCCTGATAAAATGATACCAAGAAAGTATATTAATACAATTGCTATCTGATGGAAATTTTGCTAGCATGACACAATAAATACGTAATCGCATACGACTATAGTATACTTATAGTGAATGTTATCAGTTTCATACTATAGTTGGAAGTAATTAAATAAAGTAAACTGCGAACAGTATATGTGACATACTCAGTGCTTCTCAATTGGAACTGAAAATGTTCACATTGCCACAATCCACATGATTATTATGCAAATTCAAAATCTGTGCAAGAGTATAAGTGGTTATAGAAGAAACTTTAACCCTTCATTGTACAGGTATGCAGACTGGCTTTGCAAATGAAACATTAAAAACGTATTTTCCTGTTATTCATGTTTGATAAGGAATGCTAATGACTGTGTATCAACGTTAAGACTTTAAGCATCCAAGTGAAAAAATAAAAAGCATGAACTTGATGAAAAAAACAGTTTGAAATGACAGTCAAGGTATATATCAAGCTTCAAATAAAGTTTTGCAGCAAATTTGAGCTTGCGAGGTAATGACAAAATTGACACATCTGATGATGCTGGCATCTTTTTGGGTTGTTTAACTTAATAGCTGAGCTTGATTCTACATTAATGCAGGATCTTGAGAAAGAAAACAATTAACTGTTTCTGGAGTTGTCTAAAACAATACAAAGTGAACTGTTAAACTCCATATTGTCTATAATGTGTAGTGTTAAATGCCAGCTTTTACTACATGTGGCACCGCAGGCGATGACACTGATGATTGATGATACATGAAATGAAGATGGAGCACCGGTGGAATGAGATGGCGGGGGAAACCAGAGATCCTAGAAAAAACCCGCCCCAGTGCCATGTTGTCCACCACAAATCTCACTTTGCAGTTGCCTGGGATTAAACCAGGGCCGTCTTGGTGAGAGACATGCAGTTTAACCACTCAGCCACATTGCGGCCATATTGTCTGTATTCCGTTGTTTAAGGACTATGATACAATGAAGCACAAAATTAATACAATTTTGAGTCAAACTAATACTCAATGCTCATTTTATTGCTAGTATTTACGACAACAGCTGATGATGTTAGGAAGATCCTAACGAAACGCGTTCTAGGTAAATACTAGCAATAAATGGAGCATTGAGTATTAGTTCGACTCAAAATTGTATTAATATTGTCTGTATAAATATTAACTGTGATGAAATATTTCAAGCAGGTTACACACTAATCCAAGTAGTTAAAACTGCAGATATTTCTACACTCTCACAACTGGTATTTGTTATTAGATACGAATTGGGAGGTAAAATACACAAAAGCTTTATTACGTATGCAATACCAAATGATCATGCAGTCGAGGGAATCATCAATGTCATAATTAGTGAACTGGATAAATTACAAGTAAATAAATTCTCTATTAAAATGATTCCTCAAACATGTGTAGATGAGTACATCTTTTGCAGGAACACTTAGAAGTATAAAGCAGGATCTCAGCTAGATGGAGTCAACCTGAAAAATTCAATGCCATGTCGCTCTTAACCATTTAACTACCATGGCCAATGTGCTGTCAGACTCGCATGTTTTCCTGGTAAACCTCTAGGGGCTCTCGTATTCGAGATGGTTAAGAGCAACCATAGAGAAACCGAGAGATCCATGGTTAAAATCCTGGCCATGGTATTGAATTTTTCAGGTTGAGTCTATCTATCCAAAACCTTCGCTTATACGCGACTAGTGTGAAGGAACGATTAATTTCCATCAATTCACTCAATAATAAAGGTTTAATGATGAAGCCTGGGACACAAGTACTTACAATGGTAAGTTGCCAGAAACAGTGTATATCTCAAATACGAGAGCCCCAGCAAAATGAATTTGTTTCAAGAGACCCAAGATTAACTTTGAATCCTTGTGTAAAATCAAAATTATATACATCTTCCCTGTAATTGAAGGAACTGATTATATACATGCTACACTAGTCACAGATACTCTATTTTCTCACAGTGAAATATAATAATTGTTTAATTCCTTACTGATTCATCAGTTTTTGGCTTTGACAATTTGCCAGACAAAAGAACTACATAATTTGTTTTTGATTCTTTCTCTTAGGAAAGAACTACTTGAACATCAAATGAACTATAGCTTTCGCTTCAAATTTTTTATGTAAGAATTCAATTATATTCAAGAATTTCAATATTTTGAAAATACTGTTTTTGGTATAAAAACATGTGCATTATAAAATACAGAATGCAAAATTTGCAATCTGAGAGATCATATTAACTAATTTGGACCTACTAAATTGAATGGTGCTTTCCATTTTGTTCTATCACATAAGCTTTTCTCACAAATCACAAAATAAATGTTGAAAATACTATTTAAGGAGTAAAAACTCATGCATTATAAAATAAATACCGAATGCAGAATATCTCAGTAATAACCGCATATAAACACCTACATACTTGCAAAGGAAGGCATGAAGCTACTTTTTCCTTGCATTGATTTATGTTTATGTTGTGGTTAAGAAACTTCTCTTTTCAAGCAACAACATGTTAGCGATGTCTGCTAATATTGCAATGTTCCACCGACCATCTTCTTCTCTCCATCTCATTGATTTGTTGGCAAAATCTTTCACCTTGATCATGACTGATGGAATCCAAATTATAAGGAAAATAGTTTAGATGAGAATTCAAAAAGTGAAGCTTTAAACTCATATTATACCCAAGAGTTCATAACTTTTGTAGCATATTTCTCACAACTTGTTCGTATTGCGAATCTTTTACATTTCCAAGGAACTTACTGACCACCTCTTTAAAAGCACACCATGCTTGCAGTTCTCTATTATTCATGGTGTCCAAATATGCATTATTCGTGATAAGTTGTTTTATCTGATGAACATTAAATATACCTTCTTTTATCTTAGCTTCATACATCACAGAAAATTTACTGCTCAGGTATTTGAAACATGAACCATTCTTGTCCAGGGCTTTAACAAAGTGTTTCATAGTACCTAATTTTATATTCAAAGGAGGCAATAACATTTTCTTTGGATCAACTAGACTGGCACGTATGACATTTTTTTTCTCCTGGTATTCAAGTTTTTCTCTTAGGCCATTTTCTCACTGTCCACTGTTTAACCCTGTGTCTATTGTCCCATTCACATAAAAAGCATGCATATTTTATATATCCTCCTTGCTGCCCTGGTAAGATACTGGATACCTTTAAGTCTCTGTGCAATAGCCATTGATATTCTTTGTAAATAATTCTTTCTAAAATTGTTTGAAGATTTTCATATGATTCTTTTAGAAATACAGAATATGCAACTGATATTGAGAAAATTCGCTTCTGTTGTTCAATAAAGCAGCTTTTAGACTTCTTTTCGAGGCATCAATAAATAGACCATGGACAAGATGGCAGCGGCAGGAGTAGTTACATGATCAGGCAGGCAAGCTTTATCAGTTAATTCCAAGGAAAAAGGTGAAAGTGAACATCAAGATATTCCAGATGGGTACATGATCAGTTACTTAAGAAGTGAGAATGAAGATAACTCTCTGGAAGAAGTATATGAAGAAAAATCCGTAAATCAAGTTTTGGGTGAATCACAAGCAGAGAATGCCACGTCGCAGGATACGGAAACAATAGCATTTTTGCATATGGTGCTGAACATACTTACCAAGGATCTTCTGAATGCTCAGAAAGAAATTAAAGAGCCAAAATCGAAAAATGAGAACTTAAAAAACAAAATTAAAGAATGTGATAAGTTATTCTACTCCACAACTGTTAGTAAGGCGAGAAAATCAGCGGAATGCAAGATACCGGAAAGCCAGCAAAACATAACTAGCGAAAACAGATTTGATCTTCTGAATGAAGATTGTGCAGTGAGTAATGAATGTGATACAACAAATGTGAAGTGCAGGGAACCAGAAGAGACTATAGGTGAAAAGAAAAAACGGGTGTTAGTAATCAGCGATTCTCTCCTGAAATTTTCAGGGGAAGCATTCAAAGAGAACGGGTATGAAGTACACTGTTTCCCGGGCATTAGGTTAGGTGAGCTGCAAAATAAAGTAGAAAGAATGCACCTAAAGCAAGAGAAACCTGATGTTATGCTTGTGCATCCGGGCACGAATAACATTCGAAATGGGGTAAGAGCGGAGCATATACCAGAAGAAGCAAAGAACTTAGTATGAAGCATCAGATCGCAGGCATGCAATGCCAAAATAATTATCAGTAGAATTCTTCGCAGACAGGATGTGACCATTAGAAGAATCAGAAGAATCAACCACGAACTGGATGGGATGTGCTTTAAGGAGAATTGTTTAACAGCGGATGGCAATCACTGGATACATGACAACGATTTCGATCGTGATGGGACGCACTTAAATAGAAGAGCATCCTTCGAATTTGAACAGCTTATGAATAATGCAATTTACTCTGTGATAAAGGGAAACCAGTGAAGAAAGTGGTGGATGTATCAGGTCCAGATACAGTAAATGATGTGACTGAAAATATTGGTGTAAGTGTGCAGGAGTTTTACAAGACATGCAGAACAGAAACAAGTGTTATAAGTGCTAGCAATTCTAGGGGCCAACACACCGAAGACTGTGAATCGAGTCAACCATTGAAGAAAAGTGCTCCTGAAGGGAAGCTCTTAGATGGACCCAGTCTCACAATTTTTCACCAAAATGTACAGTCTCTTCACAGTAAATTAAACTACATTGAAATCTTATTAGATAAAGATCTGAAAGAGGTTAGTGTCTTGTGTATTTCGGAACATTGGTTAAAGAGTCATGAAGCTGATTACATACAGATACCAAGTTATACATTAGCAAGTTCCTATTGCAGATCTAACAAAGTAGGGGGTGGGGTAAGTATTTTTGTTAAAATAGTATCTGCTTCGTAAATATAGGTACATGCCAAACATTATGCAGAGAAGGTGATTCTGAAGTGGCTGCTGTGGATTTGACTGAACTAGGAATTATCGTGATTGTTGTATACCATGCCCCAGATAGTAATTTCAGGATATTTCTAAATAACTTAGAGAAGTTACTGAACATTCTCATGAGAGTCCATAAAAAGCTTGCTCTATGTGGTGATTTAAATATTGACTTCCTTAAAGACAGTAAAGAGAAGCAAGATCTTATGAACGTGCTAAAAAGTCACAACCTAATGCATGTCATTACTACCCCTACAAGAATAACTAATCATTCAAAGACAGCTGTAGATGAAATTATAATTAATGAAAACTCTACCTTCAAAGCACAGGTAATAAACACAGGACTTAGCAACCATGAAGCACAAATAATTCAAATTGAAACTAATAAAACCAGGCTGTTTAGATCAACACTAACAAAAAAGTGAATATTTAATACAGATAATATTTCATATATGAATTATCTTTTAAGTAAAGAAGCCTGGCATGATATGTATACTGCGGCTGATACTAATGTGAAATTTAAATTGTTTGTAAATAGTTTTATATTCTACTTTAATACAACTTTCTCTCACAAAATAACAAAAACATGCAATAAGGAAGCGAATAATAGTTGGGTAACTCCAGGTATATGAAGGTCATGTGAATGCAAAATGCTACTGTATGAGTTAAGCAAGGGTAACACGACGACAGAATTTGATAATTATTTTAGGAACTATAAACGAATTATGAATTCATAAAACAGGGAAAGGCATGAGACCTATCACTATTAGCTTAAATGCCCCCACATATAATTTGGCCAAGTGGTTACTAAATAAATTCAATAGTTTCCCAAAATTCGAAACTGTAAATTTAAAAAACTCTTTAGATTTAGTAGGAAAAATCAAAGATATAAATTTGCACAAAAATGACAGACTGGTTTCATTTGATGTCACATCTTTATTTCCAAGCATACCAACAGAAAAATTACAGACTGTATTAAAAAAATGGCTAACTACAATAGAAATGGAAGCAATAGAAGCAGAGGAATACATTTCTCTAACAAATATATGCATTGAACAAAACTTTTCCAGCTTTAATGGAAAACACTACAAGCAGAAATCAGGGTTATCAATGGACAATCTACTTTCACATTTTTTGGCAAACTTATTTATGAGTGCGTTTGAAACACAAATTAAAAAGTCCTTCCCATTGATCTTCAGTGTTTGGTATAGATATTGTCACCCGAACATTGGAATTCCCGAGAGAACCAGCTGGCAGGTAGGGCCAGACGGGAAGCATTCAGACCACGCCTACCCATTTATCTCGTGTCACTAACTGAGGGGATGATTAGAAGAGTGGCACGAGCCCTGTACTGCCTCTTTCCCCTCCCCTGACGTCTGGAACCTTTGGGATGATTCACTGAACCGCGAGACTTCCGAAAACAGCGATCTTCCTATAAAAATGGGCTGCAGTTGGTGAGTCAGTTCAGTTCTTGGCGAGCAGCTGTGAGGAGCACCGTGCTAGTGAACGGACTGGAAGACTGTGTACGTGTATCAGAGGAGTTGTACATAATGGTGAGTGTAGCGTGGACCTGCCAGGTGAATCAAGCGCCACAGTACAGAATACCTGTGTCACAATACCTATAGCCAGGTCACAAGGGAGGCGTAACTCTCGGCTGAACATTAAGCTGGCTGGCGTCATCCCAGTTGTGTCATGTGTAGACGAGCGGTAGACCAGCAAGAACAGTGGCTCCTTGACGTTCCTGTCTCGCTGATGGCTGGCCACGACCTTCCTCAGGTGTTCCTCTAAGGTCTTGATGTATCTTTCGACCATGCCATCCGACTGGGGATGTAGAGGCGTGGTGCGGGTTTTGTACACCCCAAGCCTTTCTAGTGCCTCCATCAGGTTGAACTCAAAATTGGTGCCCTGGTCACTGTGCAGCTCTAACGGCACCTGAAATCGCAGAATACTTGCTCCACGAGGCAGTCTGAGATTGTCTTTGCCTCTTGGTTCGGGATGGCATACACCTCTGGGCACTTGGTGAAGTAGTCCACCACCATCATCGGATACTTTTTGCCTCGGTCGGACATCGGAAATGGTCCAGCTATGTCAACGGCGATCCGTTCGAATGGATCTCCGACGTTGTACTGCTGCATGCGACCCTGGCTCCTAGTCTAGGGTCTGCGACTCGCCGCGCACACATGACATTGACGGCACCATCTCTCAGCGTCTGCTCGGAACCTCAGCCAGTAGTAGTGCTGCCGAAGTTTGTCAATCGTTCGGTTCGAACCCAGGTGTCCTCCTGAAGTACCGGCGTGCATTTCCTCCAAAACTCCGGGGAAGTACCACCTGTTCTCTCTGCATCTTCCCATCGGGTTATTCCCATACCCGGAACAGCACGCCCTCTCTGGTCTTCAAGGAGTCCCATTGGGCCCAGTACGATTTGTAGGTGAAGCTCCTCGGTGCGACGTCCTCCCAAGTTGGTCTTGTCCCTGCCTCCACTTCCCTCAAGAGTGGCCCCAATTCTGCATTGCCAGCTGCTCTCTCCTCAGGCCTGCACTATCCCAGCCGTCCACAGGCACTGCTGTGACTACTCGGACTGCTGCGGCACGCTCCTTCTCTTCCACTCTTGTGCTCTGGCCGTACACTTCTGGACAGAGTCTTCGGGACATAACGTCTGCGTTACCGTGGCTCTTCCCTCTGCGATGTTCCAAGGTGAAGTCGTACTCCTGCAGCCTCTGGACCCAACGTGCTGTGTGGCCTTCCAGGTTCTTAAAGCTCATTAGCCAGGTTAGGGTGGAATGGTCAGTCCTCAGGTGTAATGGCTGACCATACAGGTACTTGTGGAAGTGCTCCAAGGTCTTTACTACCGCCAGTAATTCTCGCCGGGTGATGCAGTAGTTCTTCTCTGCCTTGGATAGCGTCTTGCTGTAGTAGGCTATCACCCGCTCATGGCCGTCCTGGATCTGCGATAGGAAGCCTCCAATGCAATGGTCGCCTGCGTCGGTGTCCACAATGAAGGTGCCACCTGGTTGTGGAAAACCCAAAATTGGAGCACTGCACAGGGTCTTCTTCAGGTGCTGGAAAGCGTCTTCGGCATCCTTCGTCCATACATAAGGCCGGTGTTCCTCTGTCAGGAGGGTGAGGGGTTTTGCGATGTTGGAGAACCCCTTTATGAAGCGTCGGTAATAACTGCACAGCCCCAGGAAACTGCGCAACTCTTTCTTATCCTTTGGGCGAGGCCAATCTCTCACAGCCTGTGTCTTCTCCGGGTCTGTGGCCACTCCGGTTGCTGAGAGTATGTGGCCCAGGTAGTTCACTTCCTTGCGGAAGAGCTGGCACTTCTTTGCGTTCAGCTTCAACTTGGTCGCCTGCAGTCTTTGTAGCACCTTACTCAGATTCTCGAGATGGTCTTCAAAAGTCTTACTGACGATGATGATGTCATCCAGTATAGCAGGCAAGCATCGTTAGTCAGTCCTCTCATCACTGACTCCATGAGACGTTGGAAGGTGGATGGTGCATTGCAGAGGCCAAAGGGCATAACTGTGAACTGTCAGAGCCCTTGGCCTGTCGAGAATGCGGTCTTCTCCTTGTCTCTCGGGTCTAGAGCTACATGCCAGTAGCCCGACTTCAGGTCTGGGGTCGAGAACCACTGTGCACCAGCTAGCGTGTCCAGGGTGTCGTCAATCCGGGGTAAGGGGAAACAGTCCTTCCGGGTGACAGCGCTCAGCTTCCTGTAGTCCACGCAGAAGCATAGCTCACCGTTCTTCTTCGTCACCAAGACTACAGGGGAACACCAAGGGCTATCAGACTCTTCAATCACTCCCCTGGATCTCATGTCCATCATGTCTCGTACCGCCCCTTGCTTTGCCAGCGGAACGCGTGTAGGTGGTTGCCAAATAGGCCGGGCGTCCCCGGTGTCGATGCGGTGAAGCACTTTGTCCGTGCGGCTGTAGTCACTATCACCTTGGCTGAAGACGCGCTGGTATCGTCTCAGCAGTTGTCGAACTTTCTCCAGCTGTTCTGCGGTCAGCCGGGGCCCCAGGTGTTGCGTCGGCACTGGCTCCTGTGTCTTGTCGATTGCTGTTACGCTTATCACGGGCTCGCACGTTCCCAACTCCATCCCGGCCTGGACGTCGTGATCGGTGTCCGTTGGATTTAGCAGTCTCACTGGCACGTCCTCTTGGCACGGCAGCAATGCCCTGGCTGCACAAAGTTCTTGTACAGGCGTCTTCTGGTCCAGCATCATGTTCCTGGTTCGCTGGCCTTCCAGTCGCGCCGTCACCAGCATCTCGCTCCTCGCTGGGACAACCACGTCATCGTTCAAGAAGACCCAGCAGATTCCAAGGCGCTCTTCGGGTTGACGGAGTATAACCTCTTCTCCGTTGAGCCGCAGGACCTTCCTGCCGAAGTCGACCGTCGCCTCGTGGCTCCTGAGGGCATCCAGTCCCAGAATCACCTCCTCAGCCATATTCGCGACTAACACCCGCAGACGCACGGCACTCCGTCCCAAGATCAGCTTCAGCAGAGCCTCCTCCACAGGCAAGGTGTCGCCCGATGCCGTCATCAACTGGTATGGTCAGCTCGGCTTCCTGGATGGCAAACCCTTGGCTATGTCGGGTGTGATGGTCACGGCTGCCCCGGTGTCCACCAGCACGCGGCACGGCTTCCCTCTCACCCAACTGTCCGCGATGAGGCTGTCATCCATCCGCCGGCTGACGGCGCGCAATGTCACTCGAGATGGTTTGGACGGCGCCGACGTGCTCCTCGCCACGCCGGGCCTTACTCGTTCTTTCGGCTGCTCTTCCTGGTGTCGACAGTCTCTCTCTAGGTGTCCTGGCTGTCCAAACCCCCAACACACGCCACTAGGTCTTCGCCGGCGTCCCTCGGCAGGCCTTCTGTCTCCAGTGTAGCGGACACTCCTCGTTCTCGACGTCGGAGTAGACGTCACCTTAGCCGTCTCCATCCTCAATGCTGCCGTTAACGCCTCGTTAATGGTTTTGTAGTTGCCGAGCATTAGGCGCTGCCGTATCTCGGCATCTCGTACCCCGTCAACGAAGTTGTAGGCGGCTTCCCGGGATACGAACTCCGGCGGGAGGTCGACCAAGGCCTTGCTAGCCAGCTGCTCAATCGCCAGGGCGAACTCCTGTAGCGTCTCCCCTGGCTGTTGCGACCTTGTCTTCAGATGACTGCGGTAGGCTGCGGCTAGGCGGTGGTTCCCGAGACGGTTCTCCAGGGCTTCCCAGATATCCTTGGGAGCCGTCGCTGTCTGGACCACGTTTAGGACTTCTGCGGCCCGTCCCTGGAGGCTGGCTACTAGCTGTGCGGCCTCTTCCTCCGGTGACCACTTGTTATGCCTGGCCACCGTGTCGAACTGGCGGCGGAAGACCTCGAACGTTGACGTGCCGTCATATTTCGGGGGTTTGACGCGTGCCGATGTTGTGTCGCGTCCCGGCACGCCGGCCTTCAAATCCTTCAACCTCCTGCCGACGAAATCCTCCACCATGGCGTTCAGGGACTTGACCCTGCTGTCGGCCTTTCCTTCCAGCTCATTAACGCGGTTTGCCAGGTCTTCGACGCGCTCGTCCACTTGACCGATCCACAAATAAGTGACAAGTATTAATAAACCAACTACAAATAGTTTCTGAGATTAATTTTGACGCCACTGTTACTAAATTCCTTCAAACACATATAACAGATGAGACAGTTTGTCTTAAATTTAGTATCACTGATAGAGGAAACAATGAAAGTATTCCTGAAGTAAAATTAAATAATAATAAATTAATTTCATAAAAAAGTGGCACAAACTTTTTAGGCTTGTGGATACAGGATAACTTAAAATGGAAAACTCATACAAACCATCTACTAACCAAATTAAGCAGGAATATATATGCTCTAAGAATATTAAGTCAAAATGTCAACCTTTGTGTACCTTTAATGTCCTATTATTCATATATACATTCTATAATTAAATATGGAATAATATTTTGGGGAAATTCACCAGAACCCAAAGATATAGTTATTAAACAAAAACAAGCCATTCGAATTATAAGCAACGAAAGAATGCTATGTTCATGTAAGCCACTGTTCAAAAAGCTTTGCATACTTCCTTTGGCATGTGTTTATATACTGGAGACAGCTTTATTTGTAAAATGATATAGATTTAACTTTCAAAACAACGGAAGTGTTCATATGCATTACACGAGGCATATTAAGGATATACACCTCAATCAGAACTACAATGTTTAAGAATGGAGTACTGCATGGCTGTACAATAGTTTATAATTCCCTTCCTAATGACATCAAAAGCATAGATAACTACAATGTGTTTAAAACTAGAACTAGGGCTTTCTTGCAGGAGTACTGCTTTTACACAGTAAAGGAATGTCTGCAATTTAACAAATCCAGATAATCATAAAACATGAATTTACTTAGCTTGTTCATTTCTCTCAGTTATAATTATATCCAATTTGTGTTACATTATAATTGAATATAGGTTAGGTATATTAGATGTTTAACTTTGTAATATTAAGTGTAAATTTACTGACGTATCCTATATCAAGGTACTATGTACAGATTTGATTTTAAATGATGAATAAAATTGAATTAAATGTCAGTCGTTGCTATCATATGTTGGTACTCCCAGTTGTTGAATTAAACTGGTAATCACAATGATAAACAAGTTGGTCTTGCATCTTAAAGTACTTGGTTTAATTCTTTGTCTCTACTTCTATACCAGGAAAATGTGGTGTCTGGCGCCAGCATATCCTTCTCTTTCAACCTTGATCCAAGTAATTTGCTCTTCTCTTTGGTAAGACCTAAATCTCTTACTAAATCTTTCAACTCTTTTGACTAAAATGCTATCACTTGTCTTCAGCAGTGAATGCTGAGAAATCATCTTATTGGAAATTTCTGTTGACCCAGAGACTAAACTAAAATATATTTATAATGGCAATTATATATAGTGTCCAATAAATAAAAGGTATCAAATTTTATAAAAATGGTATGTGATATGCAAAAACTGTTATTTTAGAAATCAGCATGTTTGCTTCTCGATCAGAGTGACTTACCTGGATAAGGTTTCTTTCCGGGATTTTCCCCTATCCTGATAGACGAATGTCGGGTAGCTCTAAGCTCTATGTGCCCCGGGCCCATTTGAGCATCATTTCACCCATTCCATTCATCGTCCGATATGACTAAAAAAAGGCATGTTTGCTTCCATATAAGTAGCTAATTTTTATCAAAACCAGGAAAGTGTCACAGGACAGTGTCATTGATGTTTATCTTAATTCTTGCATCACTTGCATATTGAACAATGTTATAATGCAAAATGTAACAGTAAAGAAACAATGGTTTCAAAATAATAAACCAAAGTTGTGTATTTGATTACTTATACAGCATCCTTTTGTAAGTTATACCCACCAAATAATACTGAAAGCTGCTTTGTAATTGTACCCATTAAGAAGTATATGATTTATTATACCTCATCAGCATGGTGACAGAGTCCATTTTGAGAGCAGATTCCGGTGAATCAAGCGCCACAGTACAGAATACCTGTGTCTGTCCACGCTGAAACAATGCAGACCCATGCAATGGCCTATATAGATCCACTTGACATGAAATATTGCGCAGCTCATCCATAGCTCTGCCATCACACCTGTAATCCAAATGTAATTCAAGCGAAATCATTACAGAGATCTTTGGAAATAATTATACAGTATTATGAGATTTAACTTATGGTTGGTCAGGGCAATGAAGTTGAAAGCTCTATCATTTCACTGAAGTCACCAAGATAAAATAACTAATATTTTTCACTGCTGTATTGGGAAACACACCATACAGAGTACTCTTTGCAAATCTAAATGGCAAAATAATTTGAGAGTAAAATGATCTAATGATCTAATGATTTTAAAAGTGGGTCTCCCTAAACCATTTTTACTTTCTCTAATATTTACTGATAGTAAGTACATGAGGTACTGATTCCATGCAAAATGGGCCCAAATGTCCTAGCTAACAACAGGGCCCTCAACTACACACTCTCACTTACTCCATCCAAAAATTTAATGAGATTTTACCATAAATATTTGATTTGAGTACATTTTGGTTTTGTTAATGGTGCAGTGCAGACAGGGAAGAAGAAGCAAGAGCTAACACACTTTTTTTCTGCAGTGTGGTCAACCAAGGAAAACATAATTTAGCAAAATAGCGTGTAAGATAAGCAAAGATATGCGGAAAAACAGTAAATTGAACTCGATCTGAAAGCTGCAGTTTATATACTATTTATGAAACACATAAAAATAGAAAACAAATATACCAGCTATAAATACTCTTTTCTTTCTTTTTTTTTTGTGATTCTTCAATTTCCAAGTCTGGTGCATCACTTTCATTGCTGGTATCTTCTGATATGTTGATAATTTCATCAATTGTATTTTCTATTACACCATTGTTTCTCCAATATTGCATTCCCAGCTCTTGGACCTTCTTGCATTATCCTTCCCAACCCATTGCAGTTACGGAAGAGAATACTTTGATAGCAAATTTTTGCAGATTTGTGGCTGACATGTATGTATGTATTTATTAACTGCAATTGGGTACTACCCGGTGGCAGAGTTAAGAATACAGATCAAATTACAAATACTAGATTTACAACAATAACAAAGTAAACAATACAAACATGATATTATTTTACTTTAGTCACTTAAAGTATATCTAATTACTTCTCTATTTACATATTATATACCATTATAATTCAAAAGTTATACTATAAACCATCTAGATTTTTTCTAAATTTCTTCAGCGACAGGGGACAGCCCTGAAAGACTGCTACAGGCAATTCATTCCATTCTTCAATGGTTCTATTAACAAAAGAAAATTTTCCTACGTCGGTTCTGTATTTTCTACCCTTAATTTTATACCTATGATCGTTTCGTCCATAATAATCCGGATTATCTAACCTTACACTAACGTCCACCCATGCCTTTACACCAGCATTAGCTTTGAATAATGCTACCAACCTATGTTTTTTATGCCTAATTCTTAATTCCTCCCATTTAGTCTCATCTCCTTTTATAGGCCCAAAATACTTGCCTCTTTTTATGAATTTTATTGCCCTCTTCTGTATTTTTTCTAATGGATCGATTTGGTTAGCTCTATACGGGTCCCAGCATGCTACTCCATATTCCATAACCGGCCGCACTAAGGCCTTGTAGGCAATTTCCCTGGACCTAGCGCTCCCCTTTTTCAATATTCTCATTACGAAATGTAATGCCTTCCACGCATTCCTAGATGTGGAATTTACTTGTTCGTCCCATCCAGCATTACTTGCCAGGTACACTCCCAAGTATTTGCAGCTGTCCACCTGTGGAATTTGCACCCCTCCCATGTGATAGTTAACAATAATTTTGCCCTTAGTTCTACTAAAAACAATGGACTTACTTTTCTTGGCATTAATTGACATTTTGTTAGCCGCAGCCCAATTACAGATTTCATTTAAATCATCCTGAAGAGCGGTTTCATGCACTGTATTCCGAATTTTATTATAAATGATACAATCGTCTGCAAACAACCTTATCTGGCAGTTAATATTAACAGCAATGTCATTAACAAAAATGAGAAACAGTAAAGGCCCTAGTACTGAGCCTTGCGGCACACCCGAACTTACAGTTCCACTATCGGACAGCTCTTTACCTACTTTAACTTTTTGCGTTCTCCCTTTCAAAAAATGTTTAACCCATAATACTACGCGTTTGTCAATTCCTGTATTAGCTAGCTTACAAATAAGTAAACTATGTGGTACTACATCAAAAGCTTTAGAAAAGTCAATTACCACTGCATCAGTTCTTCCCCCTGCATCTACCTCATCTGCCAAATCTTGAAATAATGAAGTAATTTGACTTTCGCACGAATACCCAGGTCTAAATCCATGTTGCGCTTCATTAAACCACTTTTTATTTTCTAACTCCTCTCTTATATATTCTGCAATTAAATGCTCCATTAATTTACATACTACTGAAGTTAGACTAACTGGCCGATAATTATTTATTTCTGTTTTATTACCCCCTTTATAAATCGGAACTATAATAGCTGTTTTCCAGTCTTCCGGTAAGGCACAGTTGTTAATTGACATGTTGAACAAGAGCATTAGATAGGGAATCATGGCTTCACCCCCAAGCTTTAATATTTCAGTAGGTATATTATCTGGTCCCCAGTAATGTTGCATACTCTGAAGACATTCTTTATTTTTTCCCAATCCAACTTAATTGCATTCAGATCACAGTTATACAGAGGTAGACGAGAGCCATAACATACACAACAATCTTGCTCTTAGGTTTGAAGGCTCTATTAATCTGTAAAGTGTAGTTTTCATAATTTCATAATTGCAGGCAATACCCTTTCTTTCCAACTAACATATCATTAATATAATTTTGAGTCTAACTAATACTAAACATGAGTGTTCGGAAGCTTTCACGGCCGGGGTCAGAATTAATATAAGAGATTCCTTCCGGGCTTTGGAGCCGTGGTCTGATGGAGTTAAGCTGTCCATACGTTTCGCCCATCCCTGCGGTGGACATCATCAGTGGCGTGGTCTTAATCTTCTAGGTGAAGGTTCAGGCACAACTGAGGTGCTCGCTAGAGGTGTCGTATTTATATCCTGGTTGGACGTACTGGATCCTTCAACGGGCCAGACCTCCAAAAAGCAACCTGACACACGCAGAAAGAATGGCCCTTAAGAATCTTAATGCAAACATGGACATCATTGTCTGCTCTGCGGATAAAGGCAATGCTACGGTCGTCCTGAACCAGCTAGACTATGAAAGCAAAATCCTGGAGCTTTTACAATCCGGTACCTACCGGAAGCTTCAACGTGATCCTACTTCCAGCATTTTACGAAAAACCAACAAGCTGATAAAGTCGTCCTCCCTACTACCTGAGGATAAACGCCGCATCACTAGGTCTGAAGCTCTACCTCCGAGATTCTACGGTCTGCCTAAGGTCCACAAAACAAATGTGCCACTACGGCCCATCGTCAGCAGCATTGGGTCCCCTACCTACACCGTCGCAAAATTTTTGGCAAACTTATTGCAACCGCATATTGGCTCCACAGACACTTACATCAAGGATTCCCACCATTTCATCCAGAAGCTACAGACCATCACTCTACAGCCTCAAGACATCCTCGTCAGCTTTGATGTCGTTTCTCTCTTCACCATGGTCCCTGTAAGTGACGCCATCTCCAACCTGAAAAGTCTGTTTCCGGAGGATATACTGGCGCTATTTCATCATGTGCTCACCACCACTTACTTTCAGTGGAAACATGAGTACTTTGAACAAAATGACGGAGTCGCCATGGGCAGCCCACTCAGCCCGGTAATTTCCAATTTGTTCATGGAGTCCTTCGAGGCCCAGGCTCTGAGCTCTGCTGCTTACAAACCGTCAAAATGGTACCGCTATGTGGATGACACTTTTGTTGTATGGAGTCATGGTGAATCTACTCTTGATGGGTTCCTTCAGCATCTCAACAGCTCTCAATCCGCGTATTCAGTTCACTATGGAGAAAGAAGAAGATGGAAAACTGGCATTTTTAGACGTTCTGGTGAGTAGAAAACCAAATGGGACACTTGGACACAAGGTATACCGCAAACCGACCCATACAGACAGATATCTGAACAAAAACTCCAACCATCACCCTAAACAGAAACGTGCTATCATTAAAACCCTCACGGACCGCGCTACCCGCATCTGTGAACCCGGCTCATTACAACAGGAACTCCGTCACCTCCAACAGGCCTTACGTTCCAACGGCTACACAGCACGTGAAGTCCGCAGAGCTACGCGACCACGTAAATCTCGCCCTGCCATCTGCGAGAATAGTCTGCATAAATACAAAGGCATTGCATTCCTGCCATATTTTAAGAATGTGACGGACAGAATTGAGCGCCTGCTTAAAAGCTTTAAGGTTAGAACTATTTTCAAGCCCACGAGGCAGATTAAGTCGTTATTACGCTCATCCAAAGACCCTAGGGACCCTCTCGCTTTAGCCGGCGTCTACCGTATTCCTTGTTCCTGCGGTGCTGTATACGTCGGTACCACACAACGCAGTTTCAACACCCGGCTTTCAGAACACAAGCGTAACTGCCGTCTGGGACAATGGGACAAGTCTACGGTCGCGGAACATGCCATTTGGGCCGATGGTGAACATATTATCCAGTATGAGGAGACAAAGGTGCTTTCTTCTACACCATACTACCACGCCAGACTACAACGCGAAGCTATTGAAATCTATAAACACTCCAATAATTTCAACAGAAAGGGAGAGGCTCTTAAACTGAACAACATCTGGCATCCGATACTGGAACGGCTAAAACAAAACCAAAAGGCAGAAAAATCACGAGAGCCAATCAACTATCAGTACAGGGAAACCCCACCCACCGAGGACACACCCCCGCTCCAGCCGCACCAATCCAGTACGTCCAACCAGGATATAAATATGACACCTCTAGCGAGCACCTCAGTTGTGCCTGAACCTTCACCTAGAAGATTAAGACCACGCCACTGATGATGTCCACCGCAGGGATGGGCGAAACGTATGGACAGCTTAACTCCATCAGACCACGGCTCCAAAGCCCGGAAGGAATCTCTTATATTAATACTAAACATATCATTGTTTCTTTCAGGCTGTATCTTGTCAGAGTTTTATCCAACTGTTGAGAATGATACAGTGCATTATCAAGGACCAAAACAGATGACAGTGGAAGGTTAGAGAAAACCTGTGAGCTAAACCATATTTCAAAATTATGTGAATTCATTTGTCCTGGCTGCAAAGTACCTTTTGCAGGTACTTCCCCAAGCAGTGATACTCAAAACGTCTTTCTCCTTATGTCAACATTTCCCAACCATCATATTATTAATTGAAAAAAACTATTTGTAGTTGTTTTTTTTTTGGCACTTCATCGCTTACATTTTTATATTATTGAGAGACTAGTTTCAGAAGCAGTCACCTCCATTTTCAACTTATTTCCAACTTGTTGGAAGTTTTGCACTTTCTTCCACACAAAGTCCATCAATTTTAAAACTTTAAGAAGTGAAGTCATGCCCCATCGCCACTGTATTTTTTCTCTCCAGACTGTAATTAATTGTAGGAACCACTTTCTGCACTGCGTAGAAATCTTCAAAAGTATCCCAAATGAATTTGTCAATTTCCAGTTTTCCTCAAACCCTGGTCCAAAAGACAACAGAGGATACAGAGCTATACCAGTATACTTTGGTAATGAAGGGAAATAGAGGTCATATAGAAATATACAAGGAGCTCAGACCAAGAGAAAAGAAAGATAAAAGAAGATAAAAAGAAAAGGAGGAAAACAAAAAGGAATAGTTTGAAGGGAAAAGAAAAAAGAAAGAAACCATCACAATTACTTATTACTATACATAAATCACAGCTTTTGCCTGACGTTTTTGGAGATTCATTGGGATGAGAGGCATAAAACGATTTAATACGCCTGACACTGCTGACACTTATCCATGTGTAAGCAGCAGCTCGTTCTACGTATTTGCTCAATGGGAACATTAGCTGGTTGTTATTCTTTTCTATATTGCAATTTTCACTATTATTTTGCGGCCATCACTATGCATGGTTGTATGTGTGGGTTTACGAGTTAGAGTTTGTTACTCAGAAGGTACATATGATGAGGTTGTTGTTGCCTCAGCCATAATTATAAACTGGTTAGCTAATTAACCTCGAAACTGCACAAAACAAAATATGGCGTGCATAGACTCTGCACATAGAGAAACAAAGAGCACGCATGAAAGCTTAGCATATTAGCCACTAGATGTCAGAGTATATAGCGCATTTCATTTTTCAAAGTTGTCAACTGTGTTTACAGAGTAAGGTGAAACCTATCGAATGAGGACTTGGGAGCTGAGCACATACAAGGTGTGGCAATTAAATAACGAGATTGGCGTCAGAAATATGATTTATTGTAAACAAAGTACAACTAACTTATCCCCTTCAACATACTCCCCTCCCCTATCTATACACTGCTGTATATGAGTCTTCCATTGTTCAAAGCAATACTGTAGGTCCTTCGTTATCACCCTCAATAACTCTGGCGTTTTTGCTTTTAACTATTTAAAACACTGAAAATATGTTCGCTTCAATACAATTTTCACTTTTGGAAACAAAAAAAGTCACAGAGAGCCAGACCTGCTGAATATGAAGGATGTTCGAGCACAGGAATGCACTTGTCCACTAAAAACTGTTTCACAGATATGGCATTGTAAGCTGACCCATTGCCCTATTGCAGAATTCATGTGTCATTCTTCCATATATTCAGTCTTTTCTTCCATACTCTTTCCCTCAGGTTGATTAGGACTACTTTATAGGATTTCTGATTGACCCTCAGGCAACCATTCAGTCATGATAACACCCCTGATATTGAAAAAAAAAAAACAGATAAGAATTGCCTTCACTTTTGAGTTGGAACGTTCTTGATCTTCAACCTCTTCCTGACCCTCTGAAAACTGCGTGTGCCATTCAAATACTCATGCACGTGACACAGCATTATCACCAAACACTTTCTTCAACATATGAAAACATTCCTTTGGCAACTTTTTTTAATGTCACAATGAATTTGAGGTTAATGCAGTGCTCAGTTTTTGAGTTCACTATGCTCACAGCACTATTACAAAACAATATCCTCTACAACCAAGGCTCAGAGGCAAATTAAAGCAACTAGAGACACAAAACTAATGGTGGTTGCTCTTGAAGGTTCAAGATTCAACTGCATTCTACTACCAACCTCCCACCTATCTGTGCAATAGGAGATGTGCAGTCTTATTTAATTGCCACATCTCGTATAGTATACTGTATTATAGAAAGTTGGGAGAGAAATGTAACAAAGAAAAAAACAATGTACTTTCACAGGCACTGCAGTCATTTGCACCTAACTATTGTAAATTAAAAAGTTACACAATATTTTAAATTTTATAAGCTTATGTGTTTACCTAATCAGCTAATAATAATAATGATATACATAACGAAAATGCCCCTTGAGAATTCATGTAAACTAAGTTAAAAAAGTGCATATATGTAGCACTCTATAAATAGAATGGGGGGCATTAGATGGATTAAATAGGATTCAAACTAGGTAAGCAAGATATCGAGATTCAACTGTATTGGAACACCACAGTGAAGTGAAAAATCGCTAGAAGAGAATCCCACTTTTCAGTTCATCACTAAATCAACAGATGGCAGCAACAACCCCAGAATTACCCACACCGCTGGATCTAGCGTCAGTCGCACAAGAGCCGTAGATGCAAGCGAAGATTTGCGAAACATGTCCTCAAAATAGGTACGAAAGTGAAGCAGATGTGTTAAAAAATGCGACTCATCTAAAATTTAATAGGTAAGCAAGAGTTTGTCCAGACCATTTAGCACCAGCTCATGGTTAATACTACTACAGGTAAAGAATGGCATTTGCTTCTAGAATGTGAAGAAACTATGTTGCTTAGGGAGAAAATAGAAAAGAATAGGCAAGGCTACCAAAAGAAATTCAAGCAATGAAGTTAATAAGTGTAAAAACTAGGAAAAATTGAATTGAAATTGGGAAAAGTAAGAGTTAAATGGTTGAGGAAGATAAGTAAATATGATAAAAATGAAGATGAAGTTATTTTAGATAACATGTCAATAGAGACCCATTACAATTTAATTAAGAGACCCATTAATTCGACAACCTCAGAGTTTGAGTCTATTGGGCCCAAGGGTAACCAGTAACTCAGTGTAGTAATAAGTATGTAAATATATAATAATTTGTAATTTAAATGGACATAAAGATTACTTACTTACTACTACAGGCCTAGGCCTTTGGCTTTTAGTTTCTGTTGCATGAACATTTTTTTAAGTTCCCTTTAATATCAAATTTTTGGGTAGAATACAATTCTTCCTCTACTTATTACAGATAAGATAGTAAAATAAGTAAAAATAGATATGTATTTTTCTGCCAATGGGTTAGCAATGGGTTTCCTTATATCACTACAATAATAATCAAGTAAGATAACACATGAAGATTCTTGCCTTATCAGCAAAAAATATCAAATAATTACACAAATTATGTACAGTTATCAAAATATAACCTATTTTCAGTGATTATGTTCAGTGCACTGTATCACATCTTAATTATTTACCTACCTTATGTTATCTTCAAATATCATGGTTCTGAATGTTTCTTTGCAGACTTGGTTGAAACTTTCAGAAACCACATTAGCATCTGCACCGTCTCCCAGTGCTTTCTTCAACTTCTCTATAACATCATTTCTCACAGCTGTTACAGCTAAATCCCTTGAAAGCTTGTCATGTGAATGATCACTAAATACTTCTCTTAAACGCATTTCACTAAAGCTCTTTACTGCATCATAAATGTCATTGTTTGAGGTGGATAATGGTTCAGTCACACGCTTTGCTTTGCCATAGTGCTTCTGTAATTGTTGTATGGCCTGTATTACATTCTGACATTCCTTTACTCCCGCCTTAATAGCCTTTAAAAAGTCTTGCTGCAAAACATTATCTGCTGATGCTTCCAACATTACCACAAGATTTTGACGTGTAGCACTAACCACTAAATTCAACAAACTGTGCTGAAGTTGTCTTCTTGTAGGGTTCATTACAACTTCACCGTCACACAAACCAACGCGCACTGCTCCTACTGGACCATTCCATGGTATGTCTGATAAAGTTAATGCTGCAGAGGCTGCATTGATACTTACAATGTCTGGGTCATTTACACCATCTACTGCCAGAAGATTGCACATAATTTGAGTTTCATAACAATAACCTGCAGGAAACAAAGGCCTAAGTGATCGGTCAATCATTCTGCTTGTCAAGATTTCTTTCTCTGAAGGTCCTAATTCTCTCCTGAGAAAATTTGTTGGAATTCTTCCAGCAGCTGCAGCTTTCTGTCTATAGTCTACCACCAGAGGCACAAATGATGAAGGGGAGGGCTTCGTTCTACTCACAGCTGTTACCATCACTGATGTATCACCCAATTCTGCCACAGCAGCACCATCAGCAAATCGTGCATACTTCCCAGTGGACAACTTCAGGTTACACCTAAAATTAAATCAAAAAGAAAATAAGGAACAAAAGTACATGTTTAGCACAACAAGTTTCAACTGCAATAGTACATTGGTTTATTGAGAAACAAAGAAAACCATTACCAACAATGTAGTTGCCTTTGAGTTATAAAATATGAGATCTCCTTGAAGGTTTTCCCAAGACACTTGATCAGAATCAGATACTTGAATATAATATAGTGAAGTCAAGGGTACCTCAAGGATCAGTGCTTGGGCCTATACTTTTTTTGATTTATGTAAACAATTTGCCTACACCTGAAATCAGTGATCTCCTATGCTGATAACACATCTTTAATATATTGGTGCGATTCCAGAAATACTCTAGAACAAAAAATGACAAATGCAATTGGGGAAATCTCACAATATTGTCACCCAATTAGTGGAAAGCACAACCAACGACAGCTGAGTAAGGGGCCAGAGGCAGCCAAGCCACACCTGCCCATTAGTCTCTGTCACTAACTGACTGGATGATTAGGGAAGTGTCACTTGTCGCTGGCCACCTCTTCCCCCCTTCCACTGCCATCTGGAACCTTCGCGGTGATTCACGGAAACTAGAGGCTTCGAGAAAACGGGCGATATTCTTATAAAAAAAGGCTGCAGTGAGTGAATTGAGCCAGTCAGTCAGTTCTTGGCGAGCAGCGTAAGAGTGCAGTGCTAGTGTACGGACGAGAAGACTGTACGTGCATCGGAGGATTGTACGTAATTGCGAGAGCAAAGTGGAATTGTAACGGACGAACTGGTGAATCGTAATTGTGTGCATTACGTAATTCTGTGTAACTGGCAAGTGTTCAACTGTAAGTCGGTGGAAATAAAGAACATTTTTCAGTGGTGCAATTGGACTTTTCATTTCACGAACCCACAAAGTCACAATATCATCACAGTGGGCTGAAACTAAAAATAGATAAAACTAAAATTATGGTATTCCAAATACCTAACAACCCAACAGTTAATATATATATATATATATATATATATATATTAAAAATTGAACCTTGGAGCAGGTGAGTAATTTTAAATTTTTAGGCATAAATATTGATGAAGGTATAACGTATAATACTCAAGTTGACACTGTTTAGCAAAAAAAATTATCTTGGGATTATTCTTTCTAAGACAATTGGCAAAATACAGGAATGCTTATAATCTAAAGACAGTTTACTATGAAATAATCTACCCTCATTTGGCCTATGGAATTGAAATATGGGGGGGTTTACAAATAAATCCAATATTGACAGACTATTAAAACTACAAAAAAAGTGTATCAGATGTATGTATAATCTCAACTACCGAAAATCCTGTAGAGAAACATTCATTAAGGAAAAAATACTAACAGTAGATAGAGTCAACATGAAAAATTCAATGCCATGGCCGGGATTTGAACCACGGATCTCCTGGTTTCCATCCAGTCGTTCTAACCCATTGAGCTACCATGGCCAACTTGCCGTGCTGACATTAAATTCTCCTATTGACTCGTATATTTCCCTGGTAGACCACTAGGAGCTCTTGCATTAGAGATACACCATTTGTGGCGACTTATTATTGTAAGTACTTGAGTCCCAGGCTTCATCATTTAACTCTTATTATTTTAGTTAATTGATGCAAATTGATCATTTCTTCACACTAACCGTACATAGGCTAGTGATCAGGAGATCTGTGGTTCAAATCCCGGCCATGGCATTGAATTTTTCATGTTGACTCTATCGAAAACCTTAGCCTATGCACGGCTAGTGTGAAGAAATGATTAATTTCCATCAATTAACTAAAATAATAAGAGTTAAATGATGAAGTCTGGGACTCAAGTACTTACACTAGTAAGTCGCCACAGTGTATCTCGAATGCGAGAGCTCCTAGTGGTCTACCGGGGAAATATACGAGTCAATAGGAGAATTTAATGTCATGACGGCAACAATAGGAGAATTTAATGTCATGACGGCAAGTTGGCCATGGTAGCTCAATGGATTAGAGCGACTGAACGGAAACCAGGAGATCTGTTGTTCAAATCTCAGCATGGCATTGAATTTTTCATGTTGACTCTATCAAAAACCTTAGCCTATGTACAGCTTGTGTGAAGAAATTATTAATTTCCAACAATTAACTAAAATACAAACAGTAGTTTCTCTTTATGTTTATAGGAGTATCTTACTTGTTCAAAATAATAAGAAATTTAACGTGCTCAATAAAGACTGTCATAATCATGATACTAGGGAGGCAAATGATTATCATAGGGTGAGCACAAATAAAAGTCAAAGTTATAAAGACCCTTACAGAATTGGTGCACTATTTTATAATAAATTGCCAATGGAGGTAAAAAATAATGTAAATATTAAATTCAAATATAATTTTGAGTCAAACTAGTACTCAATGCTCCACTTGTAATTACCTAGAATGTATTTTGTTAGGATCTTCCTAACATCATCAGCTGTTGTCGACTAATGGATCCATAGTCAACAACTGATGATATTAGGAAGATCCTAACGAAATGCATTCTAGGTAAATGCTAGCAATAAGTGGAGCATTGAGTACTAGTTCGATTCAAAATTATATTAATTCTGTGCTTCATTGTATCATAGTCCTTACACAATTCAAAAATACTTTAAAATCTTTCCTAACTAAGAAATGTTTGTAAAGCATAGCTCAACTGTAATATATGTTCATATCTGTGATGCTTTTGTATAATTGTAATGTGTATTAACTCTGACAATGTCAGATGCTCTTGTAAAGAGTCTATTGACTGCAATAAAGATTATTAAGATTATGAGGTTTTATGTGCATACAGGCCTTTTGTCATATCGCTCAAGGAGATAGAGCATTGACATAGGTAGTTAGACCCATCATTCAAGTCCCACCTATTGCATTGCATTTTTTTATTTAACTTTCCAATTTAGCACCTATACAAAGCTGGTATGAAAAAGAGTTATTAAACTGATATAAAATAATTTATTGAAGAGCTGAAAGGTCCAATCAAAGCGTGGTCAACTTATTTTTAACTCAAGCTAGTAAGCTGAGTATTTCTGAAGAAACATCTAACTAAATTTATGATCATTACTATTTTATACCTGAACTAAAGGTTATAATTAATTAAAAATTGTTTACATGAAAATAGCTATAGATATGTCAAAAACTATTTGTAGTTGGTTTATTGATACTCGTCACTTACTTTTTTATATTAATGAGAGACTAGTTTCAAAGGCATTTGCCTCCATTTTCCATCTTACCACCAGAAAAATTACAGACTGTATTTAAAAAATGGCTAACTACAATAGAAATGGAAGCAATAGAAACAGAAGAATACATTTCCCTAACAAAAATATGCATTGAACAAAACTTCTTCAGCGTTAATGGAAAACACTACAAGCAGAAATCAGGGTTATCAATGGGCAATCCACTTTCACCTTTTTTGGCAAACTTATTTATTAGTGCATTTGAAACACAAATTAGAAAGTCCTTCCAATTGATCTTCAAAATTTTGTATAGATATGTTGACATCTTTGCAATTGTACTGAATAAACATTTAGATGATGCATTAAAATTACTCAATCTGCAAGAAAGGACTATAAAATTCACAATAGAAAAGGAAATCAATGGACAACTCTCTTTCTTGGATCTAAATATCATTAGGAACGACACAAAAATAAAATTTGGAATTTACAGGAAACCAGCACATTCAGAAAATTACATAAAAAATAATAGCACAACCCAATTACACATAAACATGCAATAATAAACAGCCTTACACACAGACTAGTCAACATACCCATGGAAAAAGAAGAATGTTTCAAAGAACAAAAAGCAATACTACACATAGCAGAAGAAAATGGATACAACAAAAGTTTGGTGTTGAAGCAAATTAGAAAAGCTAAACTAAAGAAAACCATTAAGTAAGCAACCACATTTACAAAAGAAAAAGAAAGCAACAACATATTCAGTTCATTCACATATCACCCAAAAACATTTCATAAATTTAAAAAGATCTTCAAGGAACAAAATATCGCCTTGGCACCTACTAAAAGACACTCAATTTTAAAATTGCTAAATTCAAAAACAAAAGATGAAATTCCATCAGTTAACAGATCCGGAATATACCAGATAAGTTGCAAGAATTGTGAAAAATGCTACATAGGTCAAACTAAAAGAAATCTAAAAACCAGAGTCAAAGAGCACTTTAGAAACATCAGATTGAAACAAGAAGATAAGTCAGCAGTAGCATTTCATTTCTGGAATGAAAATCATGACATTGATCCACATCCAAATTTATTAAAAGGAGTGATAAACCAAAATAAATTTACAGCATGGGAGAACATATTCATATGGACAAATAAGGATCACGTAATGAACTTTGAAATCCCACCAGTAAATAATTTGACAAAAAAGTTCATAGTTCCACCACCAGAGAGAGAGAGAGAGAGAGAGAGAGAGAGAGAGAGAGAGAGAGAGAGAGAGAGAGAGGAGGCAACAACAGATGCCAGTTGGAAAGAGATTTAAAATGGAGGCGAATGCCTTTGAAACTAGTCTCTCATTAATATAAACAAGTAAGTGACGAGTATCAATAAACCAACTACAAATAGTTTTTGAGATTAATTTTGACGTCACTGTTACTAAATTTCTTCAAACACATTAGTTATAGATATATTTAAAACATAATGATTTAAAAGTCAATCTTTTATTTTTACTACTCATATTTTTATTTTGAAAGAACATATAATTTAACAGAAATTAAAATTATAAAATGAACTATAGTTGAATATAATAGAAAGTATCTAATAAGAACATTCTAATGAATTTTAAAGAGCTCTGAAGTTAATAAGACTTTTAAACCGACTTTTCATTTGCCAATTTCTAAATGTTAGATGTAATTTTGGCTCAATTTTTCAACACATTATGCAGGATTTTGTTTATTCTTAATAATATTTGTGGTAGAAAAAGTTTGCTCAGAAATGTATGTGGAACCAAATGTTCACACAAGCTTTAGAGTAAGAGGTAAAGGGGCGTATTTTCAAAATTCTGCAAAATTACCAAAGTTCATGATCCACAATGTTCTTTAAATTTAGCACTTTCTATTACTTTCATTTCCTAAGATGGAAAGCAAATTAATAAATCTCATACTTGAAATACAACATGGTTTTATGAATAAATCTATACTACTCTTTACAGATACAAAAAAGAAAAAGTTTGTAAGAGTAAATAGGTTCACATCAGATCTTGAGCTATCAGTGGGGCATTGAAAAATATCTTAACATGTCTAAAGGCCCAGTGTTGACCAACCATCCCAGATCTGAGCTATCTTGAAATTCACTTTAAATATCCTGAGATACATATCAATCAATGACCAAAATAGGATGACCATTTTCATCTTTCAATATTCTCACCCTTTAACATAGAATATAATGTCCACTCTGTTAATTCAAAAATTCATCCAGCCAAAAATTGGTATCTACAAACGATACATGTAGGAGCAAGTCTAGGTTGAAAATGAAACAATAACACCTGAAACATGTTCATTAAACATCTTTCTACATAATAAAGCTTAAGTAATAAAATTCAACATGGAAGCATTTAACACTTGCTGCTTAAGCAGATGCACATTTAAGAGAGAACTTGACACTCATAGTATGGTTGAAGTTAAGTTACTTTAGGATCCTGACCCTTTAAAGGTTAAGGGAAGGATAGTTTCTATGGCAACGACAGTGACCATACCTCTTTAAGGCTCCACCACATAACTTCCACTACAGTTTTGCTGTGTTATTGTGTTGTCACGTTGACGCACGTTCATGTAAAGCGTAGATAATGCTTCTTTGGTTGACCTGCATAATCTAAGCTATCTAATTGTTGGTTATTGTTTAACTTTCAAAAGGCTGGTTTCTTTGTTATTTAGTCATTACATTAGTGTATTAATACTTCACAGATTATCAGGTTTTAGCATTATTATTAGCGTGAAGACACAATTCTCTAACTACCAGCACCACACAAAAACTAGGTGGACAAACAACTCACTCCCCCAAGGAAAAATATTCAAAAGTAGAAGAGAGATCTGCACTACATGAACAAGCCAGGCAATTGTGTGCACTGAGTGAACATTTTGAAAAATAGATGAAGCAGTTAGTTACTGCTATTTTTCTTAAGGCAATGTACAGCTCAATAGTCTTTAAGCTTTTTATATATATATATATATATATATATATATATATATATATATATATACACAAGGGCCGTTCAGAAAGTAACCTCCGGTTGATTGCAAAAAATTCACCAAGTTAAATAAAAATATTTTAATATATACATCTTACAACTACATCTTTGCACTATTTTTCTACATAGTCTCCATAACGATTGAGGCACTTATCGTAACTGTTCACAAGCTTTGAAATTCCTTCTGCATAAAAATCACCCGCTTGTGCCTGGAGCCAGCCTGTGACCGCATCTTTGAGCTCTTCGTCGTCATCAAACTGCTGGGACCCGAGCCATGTCTTCATATGCATGAAGAGGTGATAATCGCTTGGCGCTAGATCTGGGCTGTAAGGTGGATGGTTGACAACGTCCCACTTGAAGGACTCAAGAAGGGCTGTTGTTCTGCGAGCAGAGTGAAGATGGGCGTTATTGTGCAAAAAAACGATACCGGAAGTCACGATGAATAGCTGCTGCAGAATATCCTTTGGCTGTAAAAAACCTTATAACAGCACTTCACATTTGGCGGGGTTTTCTATTGCAGCACACATTTCAAACGGCCACAAACACTAAACTAGCGCAGATACGACGTTCACTCGACCACGGCTTGATGCCGACTGACCTGCTGAGTGCGTGAATGCACAGAAGGCGTCGCTACTCCCCCCACTACCCGCACTGTGACCGATCGGAGGTTACTTTCTGAACGGCCCTCGTATATATATATAGATGAATATGTTCTCCCATGTTGTCAATCTATTTTGGTTTATCACTCCTTTTAATAATTAATTATTAATTATTAATTAATAATAATAATAATAATAATAATAATAATAATAATAATAATAATAATAATAATAATAATTAATAATTATTATTAAAAGGAGTGATAAACCAAAATAGATTGACAACATGGGAGAACATATTCATCTGGAAAAATAAGGATCGCGTAATGAACTTTGAAATCCCGCCAGTAGATAATTTGACAAAAAAGTTCATAGTTCCACCACCAGAGAGAGCAGACAACAGATGCCACTTGGAAAGAGATTGAAAATGGAGGCCAGGGCCTTTGAAACTAGTCTCTCATAAATATATGAAAAAGTAAGTGACGAGTGTCAATAAACCAACCACAAATAATTTTTATATTAATTTTGACGTCACTGTTACTAAATTCCTCCAAACACACATTTTAACATATATTTTAGTTTATTTAAAAAAGTGGTTGAATTCAATAAATTTACATGAGACTTAATTGTTGATTTTGTTACACTTACTGAATTTTGTTTGGATCAAAATTTTTTCACTTTTAATGGTAAATTTTTTCAACGAACTTCTGGCTTAGCAATGGGTAATCCTCTTTCGCCTTTCCTTGCTGGTCTTATTATGAGTTTTTACGAAATGCAAGTCACTAAAGCATTTCCTTTGATTTTTAAAACCTGGTATAGATATGTTGATGATATTTTTGCTATTGTTCCTGGTAAACAAATTAACGACACTTTAAAATTACTAAATTTACAAGATAAAGCTATAAAACTCACACTAGAAACTGAATGGATTTCTTCCTTTTCTAGATTTGAAGATAAGAAGTAATAATAAATTAGATTTTGATATTTATAGGAAGTCTACTCATATTGATAATTACGTAAAAAATTAAAGTTTTAACCCTTTTTCACATAAATTTGCTGTTTTCAATAGTTTGATTTATAGATTAATAAATATACCCCTGAATAATGAAGAATTTAATAAATATAAACATATTATTTATACTGCTTTAATTAATGGTTTTAATAAAGACTTTATACAAAAGAAGACTGAAAAATTTAAATACCAAAAAAACTGTTAATGATATTTCTACCCTTAAAAAATTAAAAGACAATTATAATTTTAAAAAAAGTTACTTACCATCCTTGGGTTAATAAACATTTTCAAAATATGTTTAAAGAAGTTGGTATAACTTTAGTTCCTCAAAATATAGTATTAAAAATTTACTACATTTTTCTAAAAAAAAGATAAAATTCCTAATAATAAAAAATCTGGTATTTATCAATTTAATTGTTTAGATTGTAACCAGGTTTATATTGGAAAGACGAAACGTAATTTGGAAACCAGAACAAAAGAACATTTTCGTAACATTGAGTATAAACTGATAAATCGGCCGTAGATCATTTTTGGTCATTTAACCATGAAATAAATCCTAAATTTAAATTATTAAAACAATTAAATGGTACGATAGATTTAATGGTTTGGGAAAAGATATTTATTTTAAAAAATAAACATTGCGTAATGAATTTTGAAATACCAGCAGTTTATTCTGTTTTTAGGTTTGTTTCGCTTTCAGATTTTGGCAATACTGAAAAAACTTAAGAACATGGTAACCGGAATTCTTGACTACGAAGTTTATTGATTGACTGATGATAAAAACAATCTGTTTTTGAAATTGATTTCCATTAGAAAGAAGAATTAACACCATTTTCTTAAGACAAGTGAAGTTATTTGTTTTAAATATTTATATTTGTGTAATACATGAGTTATGCACGAATACTTCTACTCTTGTAATATTCTACATTACTGTACATGTGTATTTTCAAAACACTCTGGCATGAAAATCAAGCCCATTAATTACTTATTAAAAATGATTTATCAATGTCACTCTTAATTTGCCAAAATTACAGTAAACAGACAAAAGGCAAGGGGAACAAAATAGTGGAATGGCAGTAAAACATAAATAACCTTCATCTATTACTGTATGAAAGCACTATTATACATGCAAAGCACCCCATATTCTCTCAGAATCATATTACTTTTAAAAACATATTCTAAAAATGGGAGATCTTAAATTTAACAACTCTTCCAGAAACACAGCATTTTTCCCCCTTTCTTTTCCTGAAATTCCCTTTCTTCCTCTACAACCATAAGATATTAGATCAATCAGAAATTAAAAACCAGGCTTTTTATATTAAAAAAAAAGTGTGTGATGTGAGAATGAACACACATTTCTCCCAGAAATATGCCTTAGGGTCAGTTGTATGAACTCAGAATAAGCCTCTGTTAGATGTTATTCCATGGTTAGGTGCGAAATTGTGTTACACAATACCCAAATGGAACCTAACAAGAGAATAAGCATGGAAAAACTTATTCTGTGATTCTATGTAGGGTTGAGCTGGTGTTCCTAGAAAAGAACTTAAAAAACTGACCAGTTGGGTACTGAAGACAATTTTGTTCAGTATAAGCAATAAATTTCTTTATAATATGCTTTCCAGAACCAGAAAAGTACCAGACTGTCCCATTGGGGAAGGGTTCCAACTCCTTCAGCTGCTGTGTTGTGAGCAATGTGGACCCCTTTCACTTGTACTTCTAACGTTAGAAGTATGTCGGGCCAGACATTCAAGCAGCTCCCAAATGGGAGCTGTTTGGATTGGGTTGGTCTTGATGGGGTAGTGGTTCCTGCCATGCAGGAACCCCTGGCTGGCCTAACCGCCCAGACAGGGTTGAGGAATGCCTGAAATAATCTTGGGTACTAGTCTGCAGAGCTAGTAGCATGGTGTGCTAGATCAACAATGACCCTGCAGGTTTTCGGTAGGCTTACTGGAAGGTTGATGTGCCTAAGTGGTATATCCACTTCCACCCAAAAGGGGGGCCTTTTTAGACTCCAGGTATTGGTCCAAGGAAAGACCTATGGAGATGCTTTGGCTATACCTGGTATTAAAGAGGGGAAGTTTTGACTCCCAGGTAGACCTCGGTCAGCAGTGAAACCAGACTAAAGATGAAAATTGATGGGTTTAATAATTTGATGGTTATTTAGAACATGTGAAAGGCAGGCAAATAAAAATTAGTCCCTATTTAAAACTGTATAACTCCAGAACAACATCAGCAAAATACATCTACAGTTTGCCACAGCATAGAAAGTCCCCCAGGAATGAGGAGCAGGGGCATTGGAAAAGGTTCCAAAACCCTGCCTCAACATGTGTATGACACTCATGTCAGCTCAGTATCAGTCCATCAAAAACATTCTGACGCCTTCTACTTTTGTGAATAAATCTCCTAGGTTTTAGTGTACTGAGTGAATAGGGTGCATGTTATTTTAATGGTTCTACTCCTTGCATAGCATGTATATAACACTCATGTCAATTCCGTATCAGCCCATTCAAAAACATTTTGACGCCTGTAACCTGAATTTCTATTCGTTGCAGATAGGATGCATGTTGACTGTTTCGAAGACCCAAGTCGGGAAGCCAGATGTAATGGGGTTACTTCGTTGTAGTTTGAATTGTTACTTGATGATTGTGTTTGATTAAATAAGAGTCATGAGATCTCTCGTTTTCAGGTGTGGTTTCGAGTGAAATAAATAAAATTTTGAATAAGTCCAATTTTGTAATATATCATTTAATTGTATAATCTGGATTACATTTTATTCGAACTTTCTTTCCTAGTCAATCATTGCAGTCCAGCATATATATATCCAGCATATCGATAAATCCTTACTTCCTTAATAAATAGTTTCCATTAATTACATAAAATTGCTCACTCCTGCACGTCCACTCATCACTATCAAGATTACAGAACATATGTCTTTTCGAAGATTATCGATTTTCCGTTACTATTCAAAACTTTTATATTCACTGCGACATTTTTCCATCCTCATGAAACAAGATTGATTTTCTTCCCATAGCAACCGTTCATTCTTTTTTTATATTGTCAATACATGGCCCACTAATAGATCAGAAAACAAAACTCATTTTCAGTTTAAACAAAAACTACCGTTACACGCCTTCTACTGTTGTGAATAAATCTTCTAGGTTTTAACATAATGAGTGAATAGGGTGCATGTTTATTTTAATGGTTCTACTCCTTGCATAGCATGCATTCTCTGTCACATTTGCTGTCCTTGTCCCACTGTGTAAGGGTGGCACATTACTCTAGGGACTTTCTTTGCACTGACAAACAGTATGGAAATTAATCATTCTTCCACACTAACTGTGTATAAGCTAAGGTTTGGATTTTTGAGTTTGATTTATGAGTCACTATGTTTACACTCAAACTTCACTTACTTGTTGTTGTATAATTGAAAACGTTTCAATTATACAACTAAGTGAAGTTTGAGTGTAAACAAAGTGACTCATAAATCAAACTCAAAAATGAAGAATACTTCACTGTTAATAATGCTTCTGCTTTTAATATTTATAAGGTTTGGATACCTATGCAAAAGACATCTAGTTTAATGAAAAAAGTAAAGTTAATAACAAAAATAGTGTAGTAATTCACTATGACGTGTAGCAATATAAAAATTGAGGTTACATTATTATTGACAAAATACAAAGGACTGGTCACTTCAGAAGTACAAAAGCTTGCTCAAAATGTAAAATTGCCACTATTGTGAAAACAATATGCTATACAATATGCTACATTTGAGATTATAAGCAAGATTAACACTGGTGAAGCTAATGACACCACAAACCTTGCAATGTGGAAAAGAGATGCTAGTGATGACCAGAATAACAGAGACCTTCAGAGCTCCTATTCTAATCTAAGACTAACTTCAAATTATTTGAGAACAAATCCATAATTTTTGCAAGTTTACAATGTGGATTTACTCTAAATGAATATGGAAATAAACTTACGTTCATCACTGTAACTTACATGGGTATAATAAAAAGCAATTGGGTGAATCACAAGATCTGATCATATAGAACGCATGATCAGTAAAAGTAATGTTCTCAATATATAGAATAAAAAGAAGTATTTCAGAAAGTGGAGTGCCATTGTTACTAAAATTAGGCAAGTGAGTCAACCTTGTATATACTTTTCTCCACTTACAAGTTTTTTATAATGTTCTCAATGTTATTGCTTCAATTGAATATTTCTATCTGCTGCAATGAGCATTGCCGTCAGCAAACTAGGCACATGCTGTAGTAGGAATAGCTTCCCAATATACCATTCTAATACTTTTGTTAGTTAATAATAGCTGCTTAGCAAATATGTAGCTTGGGTACCTGATCTCTGTGCAGCAATTAACTGCATCCTAATTTGATAGTGATGTTAGCAATAGTTAAAATATACTTTTAAAAACGAATTAAAGAAGAGTTTTAAGGAACACAATGACAGAGATCAAGTTAAGTACATTAGATTTTTTGAATATAGAACATGAAAGATACTGTAAATCTATATATCAGCATAGTGCACAACTTTGCACAAAAGGTGAGGTTACATACTTCCAATCTTACCTTACTGCAACAAGTCACAATGTCTATGCTTGTATAATGAGTAATATATTGGTTTGTTTCATAAATTCGTTCGATTCTTGTTACGTGTTTACAACAAAGAACGCCTGCAGTGTATGCCCGCATTACAACTACAGCAACGAAGTTGCCTAATTATCTAGGAGTAATCTGTTTACATACGCAAGGTCATCGAAAGTAAACAAGGCAATGAACTTTTCAAAACAAACTATATTTTGTGTAGTATGCACCATTATTATCAATAACATATCTCCATTTCTCAGGAAGCTTATCAATTCCATTTTTCCAAAATCTTGCAGTTTTCTGGTTGAAGAACTCTTCTACGGCGAGTCTGCAATCCTCCAAGGAAGTAAGGCGTTTGCCATTAAGGAAGTTTTGCGGGATCGGAATAAATGATAGTCAGATGGGTAAATGTCTGGAGAATATGGCTGGTGAGGTAACACATCCCAGTCGAAACCCCGTAATTTCTGACGAGTTACCATAGAAGTGTGTGGTTTGGCATTGTCTTGATGAAAGACGACTCCACCATTAGATGCTAATTCTGGCCTTTTCTCTCCTAGGGCAACCTACAGACGATCCAACTGAGAACAGTATTTCTCTGAATTTATGGTCTCCCCAGGAGGAAGAAATTCGTAATAAATAATTCCTTTCCACTCCCACCAAATGCACAGCATAATCTTCTCAGGATGAAGCCCTGGTTTAGGAATTGAGAGTGGTGGTTCCCCTTTCTTACGACATGACTTTCTCTTTCGGATGTTGTACACAATCCACTTTTCGTCTCCTGTAACCAGCTGTTTCAGAAAAGGGGTAGTTTCATTGCGTCTTATCAATGCGCCACAAATGGAAACGCGCTGAACTAAATTTTGTCCATTCAGTTCGTGCGGAACCCATACATCCCAAAGATTTACGTATCCAAGTTTCTTTAGGTGCCTGGCTACAGTTGCATGAGACAAGTTTAGTCCCTGAATTACCTCCCGAGCTGTTATTCTGGGGTTGTTCGTAATCATGTTCTTTATCCTTTCCTCATCCGTAACCACAGGTCGTCCAGAACGAGGTTTGTCTTTCACAGAGAAGTTCCCAGCTCGAAATCGAGTAAACCATTTTTGACATGCCCGATTCGTCACTGCATCTTCTCTGTAAACAGCACAAATTTTCCGTTGAGTTTGTGAGGCCGTTTTACCTTTACGGTAATAAAACAGCATTAAATGTCAAAAATGTTCCTTCTTGCCTTCCATATTAAGATTCACAAGTTACAACTCCACACTGTTGCATCCACAAACTTGTACTGAAGTTTGATTACCAATTCTTACATAAGTTGACCTATTTACCTTTCGCCGTGAGGTCGCTGATGTTTGTGTTCATAGCATTCTTTTCAATTATTGTATTTGTAAACAAACCCCATATTGTTAGGCAACTTCTTTGACATAAAAGTTATGGGGGCATGCAGTGTTCTCAGTTCTTAGTCGTAAACACGTAACAAGAATTGAACGAATTTATGAGACAACCCGATACAAAATAACTTTTGTATAATGCAATTGTAAAATCATAATTTTACCATTATAATTACTTAATGGACCATCAATAGTTGATAAACTGATAATGTAAATAATAATAATAATAATAATAACAGCTGATTGTGAAAAAATGCAAATTACTACAAAAGTTTCAGCGAAAGAAAGAATGGCTTACATAATGAAGCTCCAGGCTATCAATGACTTGCAATGTAGCAAACTTTAGTTTTACATCCACAAATAGCTGAATAGTTTTCTAAGAACTAAAACTGCACCACACAAATCTTCACTACATTTATACCCTTCATAGGGTATTCCTAGAATAACCAAGAATAACTTGTATTCCGAGTTGGAAGAACTGGCTCTAAGCAAATTAAAGAAAAATACATATAAATAAAATAATTAGAAGCTAAGAGCATAAAAGAAAATGACACTAAATGATGATCTGCACCTTGTGTAATTTTACAAAATTAAAAATCTCATAAGATACTAAAAACTTTAAAATAAAAAAGGTATACTTTAACCTTCTCTTTAAATAGAATATTTACAGGCATCAAAGGAAACTGCGTAGGTGAAAAAGACGAGAGGAATAAGTTTCATGTTTAAACCAAAGCTATATTAAGTTAACTCTATATAAGTAGTTGTAAGTTAAATAGGGTTATATAAATCAGGTCATTAGGAATTAACGACGCAAATAAGGCTAATACAGGTTTTTAATGCCTTACACAAATTTGAATTCTTTAAATTGCCTTTCTTCTGCACTTAGTTTATTGTTGATGCCCCACTACTAAACATGTTATTTTCTTTGCGTTAGGTTCAGTGAATCCTAATTAGATATTCAGTTTAGCAGCATTTCTTAACTTAACGTTTCATCTTCACACTTAAATTCATTATAGCTCCGGCATAACACATTATAATAACATTTACCCATTTGAAAATTGTACTTCAACTTCGGGGACGCCTTTACTTGCGCCGCCGTGTACATTCCTGTTAATTGTAATGGCATTTGCTGCGTATTTAATTAAATGATTATTATAATTAAAACCTTTATCACAATAACCATATAACCTCCACACTTTGACAGGCCAGGGCGCCGCCATATTTTATTGAATGCAGGTTGACCAACACAACTCCTATTGTTTTCTTTTAAATAGTCCAAAATATTCCAAGTTATCCAAATTCTCTCTAGTGGTGTCACTGTGCTTCTGTTGTAAATGCAATGTTACAGAAATTATGGTACTCTGAAAGCACATTGTACATTTCACTTAAATTACAGAACATCAGCTTCTAATCCTTTTACTGGTATCTATATAACTTTTTTAACGGAGGGAAGTCATCAGCTTGATAAATAAAACGTAAACCATGACGCTACCTAGTGGCAAAATAAGTAAAATAATTGGAACATTAAAAACAATTGAATACAAATTGTCAGAAGCGTGTGTTGTGTGGTTGTGTGTATTACATATCTAAATGTTCATTTAGTATTTCCTCCCCAGCTGTGAATATGGATAGAAGTGTGGGAGGAACTCCGTTTTCCAGCAGATCCATCTTATCCCCAAGACTGCGTTCCTCAGGAAATAGAAATTCAGCATTGCTGTCCAAAAAACCTACCTCCGGGTAAGCTTTAAGTGATAGCACATTTTTAAGTTTTAATGTTTGTACCCTATAAAGTTGTGAATGAATTAACGATTCGGGGTGACATTAATGTATTGTATTAAAATATTGGTTTGACTATGTAATTTATGATTCTGAGTAAAACTTTGGTTTAGGTTTGATTAGGTTATGTTTTGGCACACTACCTAGTTGTTCTTTGCTAATATTTTTGGGGAAATATTTGGTGATGTTGCTGCTCCATGTGTCACTATAACAAGGTTATCAAAATGTTTACTAACATACTGCATAGCGGTTTTATTTTATTTTTAGTTGTAGCATTTGTATATAACTCAAAGTTCCTTAATTCTTTAAGATAACTTTAGTTTTTTGGTAGAATCATAAACATAAATGTTCCACATCCCACTTTTGTAATAAGTTAAAAGTTTTTTTTTTTTTTTTTTTTAAAGATTCTGCAGCAGAATCAGAATAGCTATATATTTTAAATTTTGATTTGTGAAGGAAGTCCAGTCACTTTTATAATTTCATTTTTATTTAGTGATATGGTTGTATAGTAAATAGCATAATTCCTTTGGATCAATGTAAATATTGCTTGTTTCGACTGGCCCAGTAAATCCTACTTTATACATTTAACAGCTGTTTTCTTTTCCTGATTTAATTGGCAGCAACCAGATATCAATATACTCTAGATCTCAGTATTCATCACATTGACAAGAATTTGAATTTCTGTCCCTGATTTTAAGTTCATATAGCAGTGCATTTGCTACTTTCATCAGGATAATGTGCTTTCTTTAAATGTTCAGGCTTTTAAATTAATATTCTGTTAGTGTATTTCCATTGAGGTGAAACATATAAAATCTGTATTTGAACTTCTTGAGTATCAATGGAAATTACCAAAATATCAATAGCAGTTTGAAGTTGGAGCAATGAAAGAATTTCCTTTGATTTTTATAAATTTGGTATAGTTAGATTGCTGGTTTTGTTCTCAATAAACATATAAATGGTGCTTTAAAACTTTTAAATCTATAGGATAAAATTGCAAAATTTACATTAAAGATTGAAAATAATGGTTGCTTTCCTTTTCTAGATTTGAAGATAATAGAATATTACAAGTTTAATTTTCACATTTATAGGAAATCAACTCATACTAATAACTACATTAAAAAACTTTTTAACCCTTTTGCACATAAATTTGCTGTTTTTGAAAATTAAATTTATTGTTTATAAACATACCTCTTAATAACGAATGTAATAGAGAATATAACACATTATCAACATTATATAAATTGATGATCTTAATGCAGATTTTATATATAAAAAGATAGAAAAATTTGAATATAAAAGATCTGTTAATGCTTCTACTTTGAAAAAAATAAAATATTATAATAATTTAAAAATATGTACTTATCCATAGGCTAAGAAAACATTTACAAAAAATTTTAAAGAACATGGAATAACTTTAGTTCCTCAAAAAATAATTACGTATATTTGGAATTGACTAACTTTTTTCTAAAAACAGGTAAAATTTCTTGTTATAAAAGATCTGACAAACAACAATTTAGTTATATGTGTTTGGAGGAATTTAGTAACAGTGATGTCAAAATTAATCTCAGAAACTATTTGTAGTTGGTTTATTAATACTCGTCACTTACCTGTTTATATTAATGAAGAAAATAGAAACACAGTAAAAAACAAGTGCTCCAAAATAGTAGAACAGATTAAAAATGAAAAGAAAATTAATTTTAGTAGCCAAATTATAGAAGTCCTTAAAAAGAAATCAGTTATTTATACCAAAGCAGACAAGGGAAATAAACTAGTAATTTTGGAAAAAGAAGATTACACGAAGAGGATGGAAGATTTGTTGGAAGACAATAATTACCAAAAAGTAGAAACTAACCCATCAAAGTACTGCATTGAAACCACATAAGATAAGATGTTTTATTTTCACATACGCTTACAAATAGTGAGTAAAAACTCAGTAAACAGGTGACTCGTCAACAGTAGAAAATTTAAAATAATAATTACACAAAATAACAGTAACACTAATAATATAAATACTAATAATACTAATAATATAATTACTAATAATATCAATACAACTATATACAAATATTGTTATAATTATGACATGCCCTTGGAATAATATCGTCAGAATATTAGAATTACAAAATGACAAAAAATTTCATTATAATTCAATTTTATCATCCATATATTCAATAATCGAGTAGTAGGCTTTGTCCATTAGTAGATTTTTTATTGCTTTATTAAAGCATTTGAGATTTTTCATTTCACGGATTCTTACAGGTAATTTATTATATATTTTTATTCCTGCATATTGTGGGCTTTATTCATACAGTGCTAATCTGTGCATGGGGGGTTTTAGATTATTTTTATTTCTCGTTCCATGATTATGTTGCATTTGTGAATTATAAATTGTATTAAAATTTGAATGGATGTATTTATTTATTTCATACAGGTATTGGGATGGTAAGGTTAATATCTTCAGGTTTTATGAACAGGTTTCTGCATGAAACTTTTGGTCTTGATTGAGTCATTATGCGAATTATCATTTTTTGACTTTTAAAGATCGTTTCCCATCCCGTAATGTTGCCCCATAGTATTATTCTGTATGTCATCAAAGAGTGGAAGTAACTGAAGTACACTATTTTTCTTGTTTCGAGGTTTGTTAATTTAGTTATGCAGCTCATATTGAAGGATGCACTGTTTAATCTTTTGGACAAATAACGGATGTGGTCATCCCATTTTAATTGTTGATTTAAAAAAATACCCAAAATTTTTGAGTTTTCTGTAGGATTTATAGCATCAGTTGTGATGCTAAAACTCTAAAAGAAAGCAAAATAATCAACAAAAAAAATTTCACAAAATTAAAGTAGATAATCCAACATTACCAAGAGTATATGGGCTGCCAAAAATTCATAAAACAGGGAAAGGCATGAGACCTATCACTAGTAGTATAAATGCCCCCACATATAATTTGGCCAAATGGTTGCTAAATAAATTTAATAGTTTCCCAAATTTCGAAAGTGCAAATTTAAAAAACTCTAGATTTAGTAGGAAAAATCAAAGATATGAAAATTGGACAAAAATGACAGACTGGTTTCATTTGATGTCACATCTTTATTTCCAAGCATACCAACAGAAAAATTACAGACTGTATTTAAAAAAGTGGCTAACTACAATAGAAATGGAAGCAATAGAAGCAGAAGAATACATTTCTCTAACAAAAATATGCATTGAACAAAACTTCTTCAGCTTTAATGGAAAACACTACAAGCAGAAATCAGGGTTATCAATGGGCAATCCACTTTCACCTTTTTTGGCAAACTTATTTATGAGTGCATTTGAAACACAAATTAAAAAGTCCTTCCCATTGATCTTCAAAGTTTGGTATAGATATGTTGACGACATCTTAGTAATTGTACCAAATAAACATTTAGAAGATGCATTAAAATTACTCAATCTGCAAGAAAGGACTATAAAATCCACTATAGAAAAGGAAATCAATGGACAACTCTCTTTCTTGGATCTAAATATCATCAGGAATGACACAAAAATAAAATTTGGAATTTACAGGAAACCAACACATTCAGAAAATTACATAAAAAATAATAGCCACAACCCAATTACACAGAAACATGCAAATAAACAGCCTTACACACAGACTAGTCAACATATCCATGAAAAAAGAAGAATATTTCAATGAACAAAAAGCAATACTACATATAGCAGAAGAAAATGGATACAACAAAAGTTTGGTGTTGAAGCAAATTAGAAAAGCTAAACTAAAGAAAACCATTAAGTAAGCAACCACATTTACAAAAGAAAAAGAAAGCAACAGCATTCACATATCACCCAAAAACATTTAATAAATTTAAAAAGATCTTCAAGGAACAAAATATCACCTTGGCACCTACCAATAGACACTCAATTTTAAAACTGCTAAATTCAAAAACAAAAGATGAAATCTCATCAGTTAACCGATCCAGAATATACCAGATATGTTGTAAGAATTGTGAAAAATGCTACATAGGCCAAACTAAAAGAAATCTAAAAACCAGAATCAAAGGGCACTTTAGAAGCATCAGGTTGAAACAAGAAGATAAGTCAGCAGTAGCATTTCATTTTTGGAATGACAACCATGACATTGATCCAAATCCAAAATTATTAAAAGGAGTGATAAACCAAAATAAATTGACAACATGGGAGAACATATTCATATGGAAAAATAAGGATCGCGTAATGAACGTTGAAATCCCACCAGTAGATAATTTGACAAAGAAGTTCATAGTTCCACCACCAGAGAGAGAGCAGACAACAGATGCCAGTTGGAAAGAGATTGAAAATGGAGGCGAATGCCTTTGAAACTAGTCTCTCATTAATATAAACAAGTAAGTGACGAGCATTAATAAACCAATTACAAATAGTTTCTGAGAACAATTTAGTTAATTGATGGAAATTAAGAGCCCTTAAACTTAGCTTTTCCCATGTGATATGTAGTGATAGGGACTATTTTTGCATCAAACAAGCCTGTTGCTTATAGAAAGGTAGAGTCAGATTGAAAAATTCAGTACCATAGCAGGGATTTGAACCATGGATCTCCCAGTCTCCATCCATTTGCTCTTAACCATTGAGCTACGATGGCAGCGAGCCAGCACAACATTAAACTCTCCAATGTAAGGTATCCAGGTTAACTAACCAAAACACCTAGTAAAGCCATTAGTCATTTCTATATCAAATATATAACTAATATAAAACAGTCAATACTAAATCATAAGAAACAAAGATAATAAACCACTTAGCTTATGAAGAATTCCGATAATCCCTGAGGCAAACTCTGCTGTTTAAATTGTAGATGACACAATTGTTTAAACTCTTGAGTATTTTCTGTAGGTGACACTTTCTCTCTGTTGATGTGCAGTTGACAATCCACCCACTGATAGTTGCTGAATCAAGGATCATTGGGGTTTAGCTTCACAGGTCTTAAGACTATGCCATGTCATTGTTTAATGTTGTAAAAGGGAATTGTCTCTTCGGATGCACTCAGATGTTCTTTAAAATGTACTCTAAAAATATTGTAATATCCTAGTGTCGTGTAGTTAAATTTATATTTTGCAATAACATACAGAGCATTATGACATAGATTTTTTAAAGACATAGCATTATCTATTATCGATAGCTCCTATAACAAAAATGCAGTGTTTTAATATATCTGTTATGTTTTCTATACAGGAGGTTCAGTACTTCAGGTAGATCCACACAGTCAGTACAAGTAATATGCAAGACAGCATTCCATATTGTGGAAAGCTTTGGTGTACCACTTCCTGTGCTTGTTACAGAGGCTCTGACATTTGCAGACAGTAAGTTAACTTTAATAAGTAATATATATGAATATAATAATTTATAACATAAAACTTCACTTATCTTATAAGAAAATGATGAAAGTTTTCTTATTAATTGGCGAGGATTGCGATTTCATTTATATTTGCTGCTTCACTGTCAATAGCTGCATATTTTACATATTTAATAAGTAAGTTTATCAAATAGATCTCAGCTATTTGGGATTAAAAGCTGCAGCAGTGGCTCTTGATATTTTTGTTTAAGCACTTGGCAAGACAAATAGAATAAAAAAAAATGATTTTTTTATTCTGTTTTAAACTTATGTGTCAGTTAAAACTGAAAACAAATAATGTATTTTTGTAAATGTACATCTCATCCTGTTTTCACATTTTTCACATGTTTTAGGGAGCACAGCAGTGAGTGTAAGAATATCAGCAGATGGTTGGGCCTGGTTTGTTTGTGGACGACGTCTCTTGATATGGCAATACAAGCAGATTTTAGATCCAGGAAGACAGCATAGAGCAGTTAGTAGACAATGCAGAGAACTCACATTGCCCCCAAGTGACCTTGCACATCGTGCTGATCTTGTATGTGTGTACAACACAGAGGGCACACAAGTAAGTAGTAACTCATTAGATTTTAAGGCAGAGCATAAGATTGCTTTATAAAAAGTAAGTCAAGAATTCAATTGAAAAAAGAAAGAAAGGAAAAAAAAAAAACTATTTGTAGTCAATATTTAATGCCTTGTCACTTACATTTTTAATATTTGAGGGACTAGTTTTTTCAATTAATTTGAACATTACTGTTACTAAATTCTTCCAAATACACATAATCAAATTTGTCTTCATTGTTTACATGGAATTGACAGAAAATTACATTGAAATCATTAAATGCATTAACAAGCTTAAAAAGTGGCTTCAGTTCCTTATAACGTATTCTTATTTTGTAGGTTCCATCATGCATTGCTGTCTCCCCAGAAGGAACAGTAAGGTACTGGCACAGTATTGCCCATGAAGGTACTTCTGTAGAACAAAATGCAGACTTACAGGGCCAGGAATGTGATTCTCTCACCAACATCTTTCCCGTTGGCTGCGTACTTGCAACCACAACTGCCACTATAGTATTGGTGATTGTACAAAGTCAAGGAGGTCGACATAATATAACTTGCCGAACACTAAAATCTCCACAAGGATGGCTTGGAGGCATAGGTCGCAGAATGTCCTCTCTTATTTTTGGAGGTCTACCAAGTTCCCAGGTTTTGGAAACTGTAAGTAAAATATGATTAAAAATATGATTACTTTGTTTATAACAATATCTTTCACATGTCTTGAAAGTAAAACTTAATGACATGTGCATTTTCAGAAACTTGTGAAGCTCCTTGCAGTAGAAGAAACAGCCTTTCCAATTAATGATTGGAGAGTCTATGTACTGACAGAGCATTCTTTGCAAAAGTGGCTCTTGGCTCCTAGAGCAGTAGAGAAGTTGGTGTATGAGTTTGATGTTAGTCGAATAGTTCGTGAAGCCTTCTGTGAAACAGTGTGGGTAAGTAAACAATATAATGATTCTGTAATAATTTTTTACTAGTATAATGATGTGTGAATGTGTAGATTCTGCACCCCTTTGTGGTGACATTTTTAATGGAATTTTGAATTTTATGATTAATGTGATTCTTCTCCATGTCAAATATATTGAGGAAGCCATTGAAAATTAACATTCTTCTCAGGGCGATGTTTTGTAATGAAATAATTTTATGAAGTTCCCCATCAGGTGTGATTGCAGATGGATATTTATAGGAAACAATTTATCAAAAGTATAAAAAAAATTCTCAATTTCTTTTTAAATATTTTAATTTTTTAACTATGTTTGAAAGTGAACAAAAATACATCGTAATATAGATGAATAAATCACCTTTGAAGTGTCCTTTTTACTTTACTATATTAAATTAACTTTTTTATATTGCTGCACATGGAAATTCACAACCAAATTCACTTTGAGTCTGTCTTCTGCAACATTTCACTTATACTATATACATCCGTCTTCTGCGACAGTAGAACTTAGGATGACACTATGTTTTTGCAAAATGAAGATTATTGATTTTTTCCTTCACCATAGTGATTACACATTACTTATTTATTACATCACACATAGCAATCAATACAATCATTTTAATTATTTGACTAATTACATAATTTCATTTTTGAAACTTAATTTAAACAATTTAACACTTATACTTTAAATTAATTGGGAGTCGATTAATAACACAAAACAACACTCACTTTTAAATTTTCCCGGAACCGGTTTCTGAGGCCTTCCCTCTATCTTCAGCCGGACATCGACTTGTTCTCATTGGTGTAGCTGGCAATATTTTGTCATCGGTCTCCTCTGGTGGCGGTTCGAGGAACTTGCTGAACAAATATTTCTGGGGGATGTCGAAATTGAATACCTTGTTCCTATTTTTTGAAATAAAGAGTTGTTCCCATGTGGACAGTTCTTCTTTTCCTGTTGTATGTTTTAGTAATTTTGGTTCTGGATTTATGTTGTGGTTTTTTTCCCAAAAATGCGTGGCAACTGCTGATTTTTCTAATTGTTTGTATTTTATGTTCCTAAAGTGTTCCTTTGCTCTTGTTTCCAAAAGAAATTTAGAAACAAGAGCAAAGGAACACTTTAGGAACATAAAATACAAACAATTAGAAAAATCAGCAGTCGCCACGCATTTTTGGGAAAAAAAACACAACATAAATCCAGAACCAAAATTACTAAAACATGCAACAGGAAAAGAAGAACTGTCCGCATGGGAACAAATCTTTATTTCAAAAAATAGGAACAAAGTATTCAATTTCGACATCCCCCAGAAAGATTTGTTCAGCAAGTTCCTCGAACCGCCACTAGAGGAGACCGATGACAAAATATTGCCAGCTACACTAATGAGAACAAGTCGATGTCCGGCTGAAGATAGAGGGAAGGCCTCAGAAACCGGTTCCGGGAAAATTTAAAAGTGAGTGTTGTTTTGTGTTATTAATCGACTCCCAATTAATTTAATTTATACAACACTGTTTTCAACACTTCCATGAAAGGACTTATACTTTATTTAGAATAATCTTAAATTTATAAAAACTTCATGAAGCAAATTAACATTATTGATTCTTTTCCCTTCAGAGGATGGATTAAAATAACTGTTACAATTACTGTCCGGCCGTTGTATCTCTGGCTCTGACGTTTTGCGACTGTAAAAGGTGGAAGGGGAAACCTAATAGTACCAACATACAGTAATGAGCAATTGAAAACATATCCTCAAAATTATCTTTAGAATGAAAATATAGGACTATATTAACTTTAAAACACTGAAATACAATTTACAATTTCATCATAATACAAGATATTTATTACAACACCACTCTGTTCGAATATTTCATTCACACCTTTCACACACACACTAACTGCATCTGTTGGTAGTACTGGGAGTCTCTACATCCGGTGTCGTGGTCAGGAAGTTAAAACTGTCTGCTAGCGCCAATCAGCATTGTCGCTGGTAGGCGTGGCTCCCGAACCCAACACCATGTTGCCAGCTTAAATTTGTTTGAGCCACGTGGCCTAATAGTGGCTTGCGCTGGTGAACTTTCTTTGGTATATTTTTCGTGCGTGAATTCCGATGTTTAGTGTTCGTAAGTCCTATTATTATCGCTATTATAATAATATGGCTACTGGTTCGTGAAATATGCAAATACATGAAATATTTAAAATATGCATTGTTCCTCTGCTTGAAATTCCCGCTAAAGAACTGGGAACAGCCTGCTTCCCCCTCTCGAGAAATGTCAGAGCCGGAGATAGAACGGCTGAGGTATAGTAAATGAACTTATTCATAACATCACACTTATTATTCGTGAAGTTGGATCTAATTTACAATTTTCTGTCATTGTAAATTGGGTCAACCATATGCCAAACCGTATGCAGGTGGCCAAAGGGCATAACTGTGAACTGCCGAAGCTCTTGGCCACCTCCATCCTTAATGCTGCCGTTAGCGCTTCGTGGATGGTCTTGTAGTCGCCGAGCATTAGGTGCTGACGTATCTCGGCCAGCTGTTCGATTGCCAGGGCGAACTCTTGCAGCGTCTCCTTTGGCTGCTGCGACCTAGATTTCAGCTGGCTGCGGTAGGCTGCAGCCAAGCGGTGATTTCGAAGCGGTTTTCCAGGATCTCCCAGAGGTCCTTGGGCGCCGCCGCTGTCCCAACCGCATCCAGCACCTCTGTGGCCCGTCCCTGGATGCTGGCAGCCTCTTCTTCTGGTGGCCACTGTGTCAAATTGATGGCGGAAGAGTTCGTACGTTGACGTGCCATCGTACTTAGGTGGTTTGACATGCGCAGATATGTCGCGTTCCGTCTCGGCCTTCAAATCCTTTAATCTTTTGCCAACGATGTCCTCCGCAATGGCGTTTAGAGACTTGGTGTTGCTGTCGGCCTTTCCCTCTAGGTTGTTAACGTAGTTCGCCAGGTCTTCGACATGGGTCCATTTGACCCATCCGACTACCTAGCTCCGTGATGTCCTCCTTCACGCCAGCCAACTGTTCTTCGGATTTAGTGGCCAGGGCCTCGTTCGCAGCCTTGATTTTCATGGCAAGGCTGTCGTTTGCCACTTTTATTTCCGTGCTTATCATCGCGGCCAAGTTGCTATTTGCCGCCTCTGTCTTCGCAGCGAAGGTGTCATTCATGTTCTCATTTCTTTCATCTCTTCTAGAATCTTTGCCAATGCAGCTTCCATTGTCGTGTTCCACTCCTGACACCAAATGTGACTTTGTGGGTTCGTAAAATTAAAAGTCTAGTTTGCAGAAATTCAAAATGTTCTTGATTTCCATTGAAAGACGTTTTATACAGCCCTGACAGTAGCAGGAAGACGTAACATACACCAACACAGTCTCTCATGGCCTTACCACACATGAAACTCAAAAGAATTCAATTTCAAATCGCTACATGATTATCAGCTCTCAACTTGCAACTCAGTACAGTTCAAATGGCTACACACACAATAGACAGCTCACTAGCGACTCCATTCACAACTAGCAGCTCTTTTATACCTCCACTCATTATTCCAGAAACTTGTCGACACTTCAAGGCCTTTCGTGGTGCAGAGAGAAAAGGAGAGAATTATCCAGACATCTCTGTTTCTTTCTCCCTCTGTTGCTCTGTCTCGGCAAGTGCCTATGCACTCATCTGCTCCATGGACGTAGCCTGGGTGCTTTCTGTCTCTTTCCCGGCTTCTCTCTCTCTCATGGCATTCACATATGTGCAGACTGCAGCCTGCCACAAAACAATGCCTCGTGACAGTATCATATCATACCGTGGCTAAGTGGTTGAATGCATTTTGTAGAGGAAGGAGAGATGTTCATAAAAAGTGTGTAGCTGAAGACCGCAATCAGCAAGTGATAATGTGCATGTGAATGCTGTTAGAGCATTGCTGGAAGAACATCGTTGTTGGACTTGTATTGAACTAGCAAAGGAAAATGAAATTACCACTTAGAAGAGATCGCCTTCGAACCAGACCGGCAATTATATCAGCAGTAGAGCAGTCATTCGAATATTAAGACAGCAAGACGTTGTGGATAGCATCCATCGGCTATCTGATGTGTGAAGCAGAGTTCGTGTTGGAGGAGATTACTTCTAAGCACTGCAATAATGTGATTGCTCCAAAAATGTTTTATGTATTGTTTATTCAAATGTTGCCACTAATTATTGTATGACCTAAGTATTAACAACTGCTAATAATCATAAGCTGTTTTTAACCCAATGCTGCACATAGTGCACTATCTGCAATTAGTAGAAAAGGGTGAAAAATGGCCCAGTCTTATGCTGTAGTGGCCCTGCACTCCATGGACTACAAAACTAAAAAATAAAAAGTGCAGAAAATAATTTAAATAAATTGCTTAATTACTTAGTCTCAGCCTTAAGACTACCATTTAAATGACTGTTCTTTTAATTTGCGTTAAACTTTAGTAAATACATTTACCATTTGAACATTTATCTGATTAATATAATTTTGTGCTTCATTGTATCATAATCCTTACGCATTGGAATTTATCTGATTACTTTTGTTTTACAACTAATGCTTCCATTCTTTGTGTTGTGAGTTTGGTTATACAGCTACTGTAAAACTAAATCAGATGTGAATAGATGGACCTAAAGCAGTTTTCTTGTTCTCTGGTTTTACATTTTCTGTTGGTGCATTGCAGGAATCTTGTGGTGGAAATGTTGGAGAGCTGAGTACATGGCTTTTGGATATGCAAACAACCGATGGTGGTGTAATGCTCCTGGTTGCAGCAACAAACACACAAGTTTCACCATTACTTCATTATGCACTGGGTACATATTTATATATTATCCTAAACAGGCAAATATGCACCTAGTATTGTAATAGATATAAACTGAATCATATTAACAACAGTTTGATGTATTAGTTGCAATTAGAAATTTGTGTGCTATATATATAGCACTAGCTATTGTTCACCATAATCTGTTTCATTTTAGCAGCACCAAGTACCCACGAGAGGAAATTACTTCAGACAGAATGCAAATGATATTTTCTCCAGCTTGGACTTCTCCAGCTTTTTAAGCTTTTACTTCAATTATGAGTGCTTGGGGGAATTTAGTAACAAATAGTTTTTTCGATTTATTTCAATATTTTGCCCTACATCAGTGCATTTTATTTCAACTTCATTCACTTTACATTCCATACAAAAACAAATTTTGATCAAAGTGAGTGATTTTATATATATATCAATACTGTGGTTGTTGATATATTTTATGCCAGAATCACTGGCCATCAAACCACAGCTTATAAAGATTATACCAATTTATTTAGATGTGAAATCTTGATAACCAATATTTTCAAAATTTTGTGAGTTTTTCCTCCATTTTTTCTCCAATTTTTATGAGGAATTTACTGATCCTTTTGATCTCCATTATATTTCTGATTTTCAGCACTCTTATCTTAATTATACAGAGTGTTAATGAACTTCACTGAAATATTTTCAGAGCAAGTGGAGATATCTTGGACAAGTTGAGATAGGAGACTTTGGCCTGTTGGTTCAAATGTAGAAGTTACGGCTATAAGTTTCTAAAGTGCCAATACGCCACTGTTAATGATGATACTACTTGCTTGCACAACACACGAAAATGAAGAATGTATCAGACCACTGTCTGTGGTGCAATGGTTATGACTAGGGCCTGGAAGTTGTTGGCCTAAAAATTCTCTAAAAATGAGCTATAAAATTCCCTTAAAATATAATAAAAATGCACATAAAATGTAAAAAAATTACCTAACAAAAATTAACAATTTCTTTCATATTAATAAATTGAAAATTGCCATAGACAAATAATGAATATATGGTTCGAATATCCATATTTTAAAATTAACTTTCTTAGTAAATAATGCAATTATTGCTACTAAATAATAAATAAATTCAAAATTAATCAGGTCATGCCTTTAACCATGTACTGCAGCATGTTGCTGCCGGGGGCAAAGCAATATTAGGGGCTTTGTCTTTGAAATACATAGTTCGGGTTGGTGCTTTCAAAAATATTTTGTTTACTGTGGAAATTAGTGTACCTACTTCTGGAAATAATGATCTGACTGTTCTGCAATTCAATGAAAAGCATAGACCAAACACGTAACATGCACCACCTTACTGTAAAATGATTGGATTGATTTTGCCACCTTTACCATGTAAGGCACCGCATCTGTTAGGAAGAGGAGCACGTTGTCATGTTGTATTCCACTAGACCACTATAAACACATGGATTTATCAAGCAGTTTGTATATCTGACAGTAGTTAGCAACTTCCGTAACCTCTGAGATCAGAAGAAACATTTGTCCGGCACATAGCTTCTAGTCTACCTATCACTTCATTGGCTACATAACAACCCTCTGAATCTATTGTCTGATCAATTCATACATTTTTTTTTTTTTTTTTTTTTTTTTTTCCCAGCCACACATTTACATATTCAGTTTAACGTGATTTCTTAACATTTTTTATACAAAGTTGATTCATCTGGAATTGTATGACCAGTGTGACGTTCAAGAAAATATCATAATTTGGAATTACTTAATTTTCCTAGTGGAATATTTGCACTAACCAACACTTCACATAATTCTTTATAAAAAGAAGATGACTTGTTACTTGATGTCCAAGCAATTTCTTTTAACAGTAACTGAGACACTTGTCCTTTTTTTTTTCCTTCACATTTTGAAGAGCTCGCAAATGTTTTTCCTGCCCAACATGTATAGTGAACCATTTTTCTTCAGCGACTTTAATTTCACACAGTTTACAGAACAATACAGTTCCATCAGTATAGAATATGTTACCGCCAAACTCTGAAACATACTGTTTCAAATGGGAGGCAGTTGATTGTTTTTGTTTTGACATCTCAATTCCACAGCACAACAAATTTACACACCTCACAAATTAGTTTCTTATTGCAACACTTCTAGCTCCTGAAGTCCTGACTGATACAATCCACATGTATTACATGATGTAATTGGCGATTCCTCGAATTGATGTGTCATAAATTCATCAGCACTGTTAGGATACTGAACTTTATTAATTACATGATTACCACACTTACAAAGTTACGATTTTATAAAAGATTATATAAATGAACTTTTAACCACAGATTATTTTAAAAACCCCAAAAAAGCCCATGGGTCAGGGTAAGGTAGGTTGACCATGGGAATCGAACCCGGGCCTCCCGATTGCGGACTACAGATAAAAATGCCTAATAAGTTTGTAAAAAAGAAAGGTTACTGGTGATCAGCTCAACAATTGTAATAGCTTAGTACACAAATAAATAAATACAAATAAAAAAAATAAATAAAATAAAAAAATAAAAAAAAATAAAGAAAATTACTGGAAAATGCATCTAAATGTTAAAAAATGACTTTGTTATAAAATTGTGTTAAAAATTCGTTTTGATGACCTATAGAAACCACATATATCTAATGTATTTGTTCAAGAAGGCACTTAATTGTCAATAAGCATCGTCTGTGACTAATCAGAAAAAAGATGTCTTTTTATCAAAATCTGGGCCCTAGTTATGACAGCTTTCAAGTGAAAGGTGAACTAGTTCAGCCTTCTTCACTTTTTTGCCCCTTTTTTGTTTTGTGTTTGTTTTATTTGTTTGGCTGCTTTTTAAATATTTGCTCTGAACTTTAAATTCTTCTATAAATGTATGCATTTTACAGAGTAATTTCACCTTGTCAATGCAATTAATTGCAATTCTTTCTAGCAAAGATTGAATCCTGCTGAATACTTTCACATGGTGTACGTGTAAATGGGAGCGCTGTATCAGCTAACCCATTAACTCATGATTTACCGATTTGTGTATCTGCTAATTCAGAAAACCTGTGCATGTTCTGCATGTTATCCAGAAGGTGCAGTGTCCCAAATCAAGGAAGTCATTGTAGTGTTATTGCACTGGCCAATCAGGTTTACCTTCTTGGTTATGAATTTCTTCTTATAAGAATATACGAATTAAAAAGACAAAGTAAAAAAATTAATGACAGGACAGGAACCAAAACAATGACCTGTTGAACAGTAGCTTTCAGCATTACGGATTGGGTCGCCAGAACAAACTGCAGAAACACCACTAGAGTAGGCTATATCATGCAAGGAGGCAGTTAATTGCTGTTCAGTGTCACACTGGCCGGTGATTAGTTCAAGATTTGAGAGATCTTTTAGGCTTTCAATCTTGAGAGCGCCAACAATGAGCTACTAAGAATCTATATTTCTATACTTGGAAAGCAGTTTTCAAGACATCCTAATCCAATAATTTCACCCACCTTGTTTAAAGTACCAACTTATCAGCATCTGATGCCAATTAGGTTTAACACAAATAACTGTGTTGTTTAGCCACAGACCATGCATTGCCTATCTCAACTTGTTTATATTAGTCACATCTACAATCACTGAAATTATTTCAATGTAGTTTGTTAACATTCTGTATTACTCAATAACTGCAGCTAAAACCATGGTAAAAATTTATCCATCACTCTACTCTATAAAATAATGGAGATATTTTTTTGTACTTCCACACAATGGATTACAAATGTAAGTGACGGAGTGTTAAAACCTGACTACAGATAGTTTTTTCAATTAATTTGGACGCCACTGTTACTAAATTCCTCCAAACACACATAACCCTCATTCTTTGACGTTTTTTCAAAACTATCCTCAAGAGAGTGAATGCATGTGTTAGTATGTGTGCCTGTGCATATGTGTTCAGTATCTTCTGAAGAAGACACCCAGGATGCTACATGAAGATTTTCAAGAAAATTTTCCCTATCCTAAACTACCCTTTACTTTTAATATTTTTGAAAATGTATATATATTCTTTGAAATTGTTCCTTCCCGCTTCTAGCACTAAAATCCCTCATGATAAATTCTATATTCAAATACTTATTATTTATCTCCTAAGTTTCTTTGTTTAACTTATTAAACAAACCCTGATTGTAAAATTCTGAACCATTTGATGGATTGTAAACACCAGCTATTCTCCCCTTTTACTCAAAAACCCCTGTACCAGGAACCGTATTACATAATTTTCACTCCTTTCTTCAACCTTTTAACTTCCAGTTGTTTTTTTCCAATAAAAACTCCTATTCTACTTGAAGCATGGCGATTATGTTCATCATTGATTTACCAAAGTAATCAAGAACATTTAACTCTTATTATCACATTTGTCATAATTAAGTCTCCACAACTGCAGTAATATCAGGAAAACTTTCCAGTCTAGTAGTTTTACTGCTACAGGAATGAACATAAGACAGAGAAGTAGCTGGTCCATCACGACTAGCGTGTGAGGTAACTGCAATGTTGTACAGTTAAAACAGATACCAGTTCACTGCACTGGCTGAATCCTACAGCTAATTTCTTTGCAGGCTCAAAAGATACTAATTATAAATTATTGTTTTTCCCTTGTCACAGAGATAATTTTTCTGAGGTGACTGTCCAAACCTAGAACATCTGGTTTCCAAGCTAGGATAAGATAAGGTGCCTGATCTGAACAACAAGAGTCTGACATGATTTGTGAAGAAAAACAGACACATCTACACAGCTGATGTATTTTTAAACTTGCATTCACTAAAGTGGTGATCTTTTAAGAGTGTAAACAAGATTCTCAAAGTTGGTAAATATATTGCTTGTACAAATATGCCTAATAGTAATTGCAAGGCAATTCATAAGATTTAACATAAGTAGGCTAACTATATTATTTCTCATCTATATTCGTTTTTCAAATAGTTACCAATTTAAGTTCTCAACCTACAAATTTTGCTCAGAGTTGAAAATTAATAGTACAATCTTGTCACATGAGTGCTCATTCTATGATAAACATTGTTAAAGAAGGCAAGCAGTTTGCTAAGTTAAGAAACATTCCTAGATTTAGGTCTCCTGGAAAACATTGAGCAGTGAAAAAATGTACTACCAACTTAGACGAATTTCAAACTTGTGTTTTACATGGAACAATATATGATTTATATGATAATGTGAATATCCAACTGCCAAAAATCTGACCAATTTAATTTGGGAAAAAATAAAATATATAGGTTCTGTAACTTCCATGTATAACATTTTGAAATCTCTCGAGTCCAAATATAGGAAAGGCAATTATGGTAGCAAATTTCTGCTTAAAAGAAAGGATATTGTTGCTGCAAGACTAAAATTTATGCATTTCTAAAATTTCACAATGCAACATTAGAAGTACAGGTTGATTTCAGGCCCATCTTTTATTTGAATGAAAGCTGAGGTTATCAAAGGAATACAGGAAGGATGTATGGCAAGATTTGTCTGGAAGAGGGGAACTCAAAGTACCTTTAGGCAAAGGTGGAAGGCTTATCATTTGCCATCTAGGTTTGTCAAAAATGGTTTTTATGCCAGAAAGCAAATGGATTTTTCACTTGCAAACACAAAACAAACAGTCCCATTACCATACTGATATAAATATAGGCAATTTCAAAAAATGGTTTATTATGGATTTGTAAGTGTTATAAAAGATGGTCCCATAATTATAATGGATAATGCCAGCTATCAGTCCATGGTCATAGAGAAGTTACCCAACCCAATTCACAAAAAGTAGATGATCAGGAATGGTTACATGTTCATCATATTTCCCCTTATCCAACAGTAACTAACATTGAATTGTTAATCCACACTGTTTTCTATAAAAGTCTGGAAAATAAATATGAACTAAATCAGATAGCATTACAAATGGTCTGTGAGGTTATTTGGTTGCCCACCCTATCACATTCAATATAACCCTATTAATTAAATTAATTGGGAGTCGATTAATAACACAAAACAACACTCACTTTTAAATTTTCCTGGAACCGGTTTCTGAGGCCTTCCCTCTATCTTCAGCCGGACATCGACTTGTTCTCATTGGTGTAGCTGGCAATATTTTGTCATCGGTCTCCTCTGGTGGCGGTTCGAGGAACTTGCTGAACAAATCTTTCTGGGGGATGTCGAAATTGAATACTTTGTTCCTATTTTTTGAAATAAAGATTTGTTCCCATGTGGACAGTTCTTCTTTTCCTGTTGTATGTTTTAGTAATTTTGGTTCTGGATTTATGTTGTGGTTTTTTTCCCAAAAATGCGTGGCAACTGCTGATTTTTCTAATTGTTTGTATTTTATGTTCCTAAAGTGTTCCTTTGCTCTTGTTTCTAAATTTCTTTTGGTTTTTCCAATATAAATTTGACTACAGTCACAGCATTCAATTTGATATATACCAGATTTTTTGTTAGATGGAATGGCATCTTTGATGTTTGAGCAAATTAGGTTTTTTAAGGAGTAATGGTTCACTGGAGCTAGTGGAATGTTTTGTTTTTTGAAGACTTTTTTGAATTTATCAAAGGCCCATGGATGGTAAGTGAATTTTTTGAAGATCATTTTAGTTTCTGTAGCTGAGAGGGTTGTGGTTTCCTTTAGTAGTTTCTTCTTTTTTGCTAAGTTCACTTTTTTGTCTACTTGTGATTTGGGAAAGTCATTTTTCTGTGCTATTTCAATAATTTTGTTGTATTCTATTTTGTATTCTTCTGCTGTGAGAGGGATGTTGACCAGTCTGTGTGCTAAACTATTAAAGATTGCCTGTTTGTGGGATCTTGGGTTGTAGCCATTAGCTTTTATGTAGTTGTCTGTCTGTGTTGGTTTTCTGTAAATGCCAAAGTTTATTCTATTTTTATTTCTGATTATTTTTAGATCTAAAAATGGTAAATACTCGTCTTTTTCAACTTCTACAGTGAACTTGATGCTTTTTTCTTGAATATTTAAAAGTTTTAGTGCATCACTGATGTGTTTTTTTGGCACTATTGAGCTTATTTGGACAAATAAAGGTTGAAGTCACACAGTTAAACAGCATGTTTTGGCTAGCAGATGAGCATATAAAGTCTGTTTAGTTAACTGGTGTGCACAACAGCCGCTGCCTTTGACGAACCCTCATAATCATTTTACAACCCCCGACCCTCCTTCTCCAAGATCTTTCTGCAAGGTTGCCACCTTTCTCGATACGTCATGGGTATCATATAAGGTTTCGTCTAAGTAAATTATCTTATGTCTATTACTGCAAAACTTCCTTAGTTTTGACATATATATATCACCAAGCTACAATGCTACTGAATCCCATAATAACCCTTATCTTATTCAAAGTGCGGTATTTGAAGCCCAGCAAATGTGCAACCAATTCTTCTAAGGTGGGCGCTCTCCCTTTTGCATAGAATCTATAAATTTCTCGACAAATTAAAACATATGTGAAATTATCTACTTTAGAGAAACGTTTCCTTTTGTTTTCACACTTGATCGGCGCCTTTGGTATTCCTTTTGTCACAATATTTCTGTGAATACCCAGAATGTATCAGGTTCATTGCATGACCCCTTACCAAGATTGTCAGCACATATTTATATATGTTCAAAACAAGCGCTTGAATTTGCTTAGAAACAGTTCCCGTTATAACTTTGTTTTTTGTGGCCTTTCCAGTAATATAACTCGGTCCAGTCATTCACACTATTGTCATCACTTTGATTATTTTCACTTGGCTGAAAGTTATCTACTACTTCATTTGCATTTACCACTGCATTTCCCTCCCACGGTCTCCACATCGTGACACACAACGAATTTCTGCACGTAATGAAACAGATCAACTGGAAGTTGGAACTTTGGCAACTGAGACTCCACGTGGAAGAGACATGCGACTGTCACTTCAAGGAAATCAGGGTTGCTATTGGTCCTCAACGACAGTGTTCCATTTCTGAAATGTGGAGATAGATTTATGAAGGTCATTAGTGAGCAGGAGAGTAGTTTCCTTTGAGCGGCAAACTGCACTCCCGTTCACTAGACAGACTTAATGAATAAGGCTCTTGACTGGGTTACCATGCAGTATTGGGAATCTCCAGTCGCACATCCTAAGAGAATGATTTTGCTAAAGAAATTGCAAGGGACAACATCATCGCTTATGTAATTACAAACCTTCAGCACCATGAATCATATAGCGACATTGCTGACAAAGAGGAAAATGAGGACTTAAGATGACAAGGTTACAACTGGGAGTTCCTTTGTAGCACCCGGTATGAGTCTTATTTATTACACATCTGTTTCACTTACGTACCTATTTTGAGGACATGTTTCGCAAATCATCGTTTGCATCTTCAGCTCTTATGCGACTAAAGCTTGATCCAGTGGTGTGGGTAATTCTGGAGTTGCTGCTGCTATCTGTTGATTCAGTGATGAACTTAAATGTGGGATTCTCTTCTGGCAGGATTTCAAAGTTCATTAGTTGGTTTTTATGTTTTTCTATGTATATTCTCTCCCATATGACGAGTTCACTATGTTTTTGTACGTATTTTAGTAATTTGGTGCTATCTTCAATTTCATGATTTTCAGACCAGAAATGAGCTGCTATTGCAGACTTATCAATATTTTTGTATCTTAAGTGCCTGAAGTGTTCTTTCTTTCTAGTGCCTATGTTTCTTTTTGTCCTCCCTATGTAAATTTTTTCACAATCTTTACACTTAATCTTGTAAATGCCTGACTTTTCCTCTGGTTTTATCTTATCAGTATTATTACTGTTAAGTAGATTTTTAATGTTATTGTTTTTTGGTGCCAATGTTATATTGTATTTCTTGAATATTTTTGGAACTTTTTTTTGGCCCAGGGGTGGTAAGTAAATTTAGCAAATCTAATTTCTTGTTTTATTGGTGTGAGAGTTGTGATCTGTTTTAATCTCTTTTGAAGTTTGAATGATTTTAGTTTTTTATCTACAAGGTTTTTTCCATATCCATTTTTAATTGCAAAGATTTGATGGTATTCTTTTTGATATTCTTGCTGGCTGAGGGGTATATTTACTAATCTGTGTGTGAGACTGTTGATGGTGGCATGTTTGTGTGGAATTGGGTTGAAACTATTTGCTTTGATGTAATTATCTGTGTGTGTTGCTTTTCTATGGATACCAAATTCTAGTTTTTCATTGTTTTTTTTTTTTTATTTTAAGGTCCAAAAAAGGTAGAGTACAGTCCTCTTCAGTTTCTACTGTGAATTGTATGCTGGGTTCTTGCAGGTTGAGTAGTTTCAAAGCATCATCTATTTGTTTGTAGGGCACTATTGCAAAGATGTCGTCTACGTATCTGTACCATGTTTTAAAAATATGAGGGAAGGCTTTAGTTATATGTGTTTCGAAAAAGCTCATGTATAAATTGGCCAAAAATGGTGATAGCGGGCTTCACATAGCTAGTCCTGAAATTTGTTTATAATATTTTCCATCTAAAACAAAATAATTTTGATGTATACATGTTTCAGTCATTGCCAAATATTCTTCTATTGCATTGGCATCTAGGTTAATAGAATTTAGCCATTTCTTCAGTTGAATCAAAAGTTTGTCTAATGAATGCTAGGGAAGAGGGAGCGGACATCAAAGGATACTAAAGTGTCATGAGGGTTTAGTTTAAGATTTTGAATTTTTTCTACCAAGTCTAAAGAGTTTTTATGCTCAGAGTATGGAATTGTGGCAAGGACTGAAATTTTTTGGACAGCCATTTTGCCAGAAGGTAAGTAGGAGTGTTGACATTATTTGCAATGGGTCTCATGGGTATGTTGGGTTTGTGTATTTTAGACAAACCATATAATCTTGCAAGGGTAGGGTTGTCCGGTTTGATAGTTTTTTGTTCTGCGGTTGTTAAAATGTTACTATTAATGATTGTTTTTTGTACATCTTTTATGTATCGGTTGAGTGGATTAGAATATATTTCTTAGAATTCTTTTTGTTGTAATAACTCTAACATTTTTTCTTTGTATGTATCTGTGTCTAAAATTACTATTTTGTTCCCTTTATCATTTATCCCTTTATAATTTTCAAGTGTCTCAAGTTTGCAAGTACTGTATGGGACTCTCTTGTCTAAATCCAAGAGCCTTTCTCATTGCTTCTTCTCCTTTTATTAGCATATTTTTTTTTATTTGTTCAGTATTATTTGTCACCCCCTTTTCTCTCTCTTTCTTTCTCTCCAAATTTTTTTACTGGGAGCATATCCTTCACTAAAGTTTTTAGCATTGACATAACATCTTTCTCCATCTGCAGATTCATTTCATTTCCACCTATTGCCATCAACACACTTTCACCAGAGTAAACCAATATTCTGCTGTCCCAGCTTCTTCTTTCTTTGGTCCTGTTATTAATTTCCCAGATATTACTGCAATACATATACTACTATTGCACTGACTTGCAACTCCACTGTACTTCCTAAAGTTGTAATACATAATACTAAAAGTAGGCAAATAAAAGTGGTACCTGAACAGTTCTACAGTTTTATCTGTATACTGTTTCATCTGTAATTAAAGGTACTGGATTAAAGATTAGGTTTTAGAATTATTCATGTAGTGATTAATATCAGTATACCATTTTTGCTATAAACTTTTATGAGTCATTGAGCTAAGAAAATGAGCATTATAGGTTAGAAAATTTAGCAAAAAAACAAACATGATGCAAACAATCTGTGCAACAATTCTGCATCACTAACAGTAAAGTTCAATTTGCTAAATAGCAGCTACCCACATTCAACTGATACCGAAATTAAAAATTGCAATGTATAAAGAATCATGATGGATGTCAAAGGAATGTTGGTTCTTTGCTACAACACGTGCAAGGGCAGTTGAGTCGAATAGCAGTTGGGGGAGGATAGTTGTTATAACAAAAGCAATGTAAGAAACAGTGTCCTTAGCAGATTTCTAAAGGATGGCACTTGACTGTGTGAATAGGGCATTCTTCGGATCCTTCATAATGGTGACAAAATAGCCACAAAAGAAATCTTTGGTTGAATAATGGGCTTCCAAAAAGTGAAAGCAACATACTCACACGCAGCTGTGAGGACAGTTAGTCACTTCGTGGCTGGCAAGCCATTAAGTGAGTCCACGGTGTTAGGCCGATTAGGGCGGTCCATTTGTTTTGTCTTGGTTGAGTACAGACCAGAAGAGGTGAAAGAAGATATTTGTCGGTTCATATGTACGTGAAGAACGAATTAAGTTTATCGAGTAATAAGCATTCCACCTTCAGTCTGTCTGAACAGTGATCTATTGGTAATCTTTGGTCGGCAACTTCAAGTTTAATGTAATAATAAAGGAAGCAGTCATTAAACCAGTTTGAAACGGGCATTACAGTGACATTAAACTATCCTTCTCACACATATCCACGCATACCCTGTTTTACCCTGCGCTAAGCACTATTTGCTTCAAACTGTAGCGCTAACGTGGTAATCTTTGTTCGCCAATACTAATTGTTTCAAATTGGCGTCCACAACGTGGAACCTTATTCGCCACATATAATTGCTACAAAGAAAATATGTTGGCGAGCAAATAGTTCCACTTTAACCGGACAGTTTGAAACAAATAGTGTTTAGCTCAGGGTAAAGCAATGAGGTTTCTCCCAGGGTATGCGTGGATATGTGTGAGAAGGATGGTTTTAATGACACTGGAATGCCCGTTTCAAACTGGTTTAATGACTGCTTCTTTTATTATTACATTAAACTCGAAGTTGGCGACCAAGGATTATCAATATCACTGTTTAAAGTTACTGAAGGCGGAATGCTTATTACTCGATCATTTCTGGTCTGCCTGGCCCAAGACAGAAGAAGTTAACTGCCGTAATCGGCCTCACGCCGTGGACTTTCTTAGTGGCTTGCCAGCTACGAACTGACTGACTGTCCTCACAGCTGCGTGTGAGTATGTCGCTTTCACTTTCTGGAAGCCCATTATTCAACCAAAGATTCCCTTTGTGGCTATTTTTTTCATGCCATTATGAATGGTCCGAAGAAGACCCTATTCAAAGTCAAGTGCCACCCTTTAGAAATCTGCTAAGGACAATGTTTCTTACGTTTCTTTTGTTAAAACAACTACTCTCCCCAACTGCTATTCGATTCAACTGCCCCTGCACATGTTGTAACAAATAACCAACATTCCTTTGAAACCCATCATGATTCTTTACTTATTTCAATCCTTTAATTTCGGTATCACAACGTTGATTAAAGTGGGTATTTTTCATTTAATTTGAAAATCTTTTTGTCTTCTTTCCACATTTTAATGGTTTTTGCATCCATGTTTCTCCACAGTACCAGATGGTTGTTTCTTAGCCATGTCACTCTCAAAAGTAATATTTTATCAACACACCCACTACTTGGCAAGGAGTACACTAAAGGTTTATCCAGAAACAAACTACAGCAATGCATATAGCATTTGGTGCAGCTAGTTACAAGTGAATCTAAAGGAACCTATTTTGTTTTATAAATTGAGCTGTTGCAATAATGAGTTTCTTAAAATTCTCTCACAAGAATAACTACAAAAAGTTAAGATCTAAACCAAAATGTTAAACCTCTATATAGAGAAAAGCAACATACTGGGCTGGAAAGTAGTAGTTTGCCTACCACCCAATAAGGCACTTCCTTAGCACTTGACTCTGTCTACAACCCCTTCTCAAGGTTTTATTTTACTTGAGTGTAACATAATTACGATGAGCCATTTTTCAGTTGGAAGCCAGCCATCCAAAAGGCTGTATGTAGTGTGCCATTGCTCCAATATTCCCTCTTAGCTCAGCTGACTGCCTTTACAAGCATTCATGTCGTATAGAGACTGCTCTAATGGCTGTTTCTTAATAATTGAGATTGGACACCAGAATGAGAACAACAAAATTAAAATGTAAGACTAATCATCAAATTTTAAATTTCTTTTTGTCATTCCTGAACATGGCATATTATTGTGACTTTGTGGGTTCGTGAAATGAAAAGTCCAATTACACCACTCAAAAATGTTCTTTATTTCCACCGACTTACAGTTAAACACTTGCCAATTACACAGAATTACGTAATGCACACAATTACGATTCACCAGTTCGTCCGTTACAATTCCACTTTACGCTCACAATTACGTAAATTCTTCCGTTGCACGTACACAGTCTTCTCCTCCTTACACTAGCACTGCACTCTTACGCTGCTTGCCAAGAACTCACCGACTCACTCATTGAAGCCCCTTTTTATAGGAATATCACTGTTTTTCTAGAAGTCTCTGGTTTCCATGAATCACCGTGAAAGTTCCAGAGGACAGGGAAAGGAGGCGGCCAGCAACAAGTGACATTTCCCTAATCACCCTTCAGTTAGTGACTGAGATTAATGGAGGGGGGAGTGGCTCGGCTGCCCCTGGTCCCTTCTCAGCTGTCGTTGGTTTTGCTTTCCGCTAATTGGGTGACACTGCTCCCTCAAAGCTGGTCGTCCCGAACAGCACCATCGTAGCGGGCTAGACGATTCAGGTGTACCACCAACATCTTCCCTCGGGGAACCTTCTGGATGCGGTAGACCACGTCGTTAATCCTCTTCACCACCCGGTACGGTCCTTGCCATGCCTGCTGGAGCTTCGGGCAGCATCCCTTGGTCCGGGTAGGACGGTACAACCAGACCAGGTCACCTTGCTGGAACCCTTGGCTGTTGGCTTGCCTGTCATACCTGGTCTTCATGCGGTTGCTCGCCTTCTGGATGTTCTTGCGAGCCATCTCGTGCATGTTGTGCAGATGGTCCACCAAGTTCTCCACATACTCGGTCACCGGCTGCTTCGCCTCCGGAGGGCTTCCAAAAGCCAGGTCACAAGGGAGGCGTAACTCTCGGCCAAACATTAAGCTGGCTGGCGTCATTCCAGTTGTGTCGTGTGTAGACGAGCGGTAGGCCAGCAAGAACAGTGGCACCTTGACGTCCCAGTCTCGCTGATGGCTGGCCACGACCTTCCTCAGGTGTTCCTCTAAGGTCTTGATGTATCTTTCGACCATGCCATCCGACTGGGGATGTAGAGGCGTTGTGCGGGTCTTGTTCACCCCAAGCCTTTGTAGTGCATCCTTCATTAGGTTGGACTCAAAGTTGGTACCCTGGTCACTGTGTAGCTCTAACGGCACCCCAAATCGACAAAACACTTGCTCCACGAGGCAGTCTGTGATTGTCTTTGCCTCTTGGTTTGGGATGGCATACACCTCCGGCCACTTGATGAAGTAGTCCACGACCACCATTAGGTACTTGTTGCCTCGGTCGGAAACTGGAAACGGTCCCGCAATGTCAATGGCGATCCGTTCGAATGGCGCTTCGACGTTGTACTGCTGCATGCGACCCCGGCTCCTAGTCTGGGGGCCACGACTCGCCGCGCACACGTGACGCTGACGGCACCATCTCTCAACATCTGCTCGGAGTCTCATTCAGTAGTAGCGCTGCCGTAGTTTGTCAATCGTTCGGTTCGCTCCCAGGTGTCCTCCCGAAGTACCGGCGTGTTCTTCCTCCAAGACTTCCGGGACCTTAATCCGGCGAAGTACCAACTGTTCTCTCTGGGTCTTCCCATCGGGTGACTCCCATACCCGGAACAGCACGCCCTCACTGGTCTTCAACGAGTCCCATTGGGCCCAGTACGACTTGTAGGTGGCGCTCCTCGGTGTGATGTCCTCCCAGGTTGGTCTCGTCCCTGCCTCCAATTCCCTCAAGAGTGGCCCTAAGTCTGCGTCCACCAATTGCTCCCTCCTCAGGCCTGCGCTATCCCAGCCGTCCACAGGCACTGCCACAACTACTCGGACTGCTGCGGCACGCTCCTTCTCCACTCTTGTGCACTGGCCGCACTCTTTCTGGACAGGGTCTTCGGGACATGGCGTCTGCGTTACCGTGGCTCTTCCCTCTACGATGTTCCGAGGTGAAGTCGTACTCCTGCAGCCTCTGGACCCAACCTGCTGTCTGGCCTTCTGGTCGCCGTCACCATCACCTCGCTCCTCGCGGGGACAACCACGTCTTCGTTCAAGACGACCCTGCAGATTCCAAGGCGCTCTCTGGGTTGACGAAGTATAACCTCTTCTCCGTTGAGCCGCAGGACCTTCCTGCCGATGTCGACCGTCGCCTCGTGGCTCCTGAGGGCATCCCGTCCCAGAATCACCTCCTCAGCCACCTTCGCAACGAACACCCACAGACGCACGGCACTCCGCCCCAAGGTCAGCTCCAGCAGGGCCTTCTTCTCCATAGGCAAGGTGTCGCCCGATGCCGTGACAAGCTCGTATGGTCGGCTCGGCTTCCTCGTGGGCAAACCCTTCGCCACGTCAGGTCTGATGGCCACGGTTGCCCCAGTGTCCACCAGCACGCGGCACGGCTTCCCTCTCACCCAACCGTCCGCGACGAGGCTGTCATCCATACGCCGGCTGACGGCGCGCAGCGTCACTCGAGGGGATGGTGGTAATGCCGCCGACGTGCCCCTCTCCACACCGGGTCTTACTCGTTCTTCCAGCTGCCCTTCCTGGTGTGGGCAGTCTCTCTGCAGGTGCCCGGGCTGTCCACACCCCCAACACAGGCCACTAGGCGTCCCTCGGCTGGTCCTCTGTCTCCGCTGTAGCGGACACTCCTCGTTCTCGACGTCAGGATAGCTGTTACCTTGGCCGCCTCCATCCTTAATGCTGCTGTCAGCGCCTCGTGGATGGTTTTATAATCGCCGAGCATTAGGCGCTGACGAATCTCCGTATCTCGTACCCCTTCCACGAATGTGTAGGCAGCTTCCCGGGATACGAACTCTGGTGGGAGGTCGACTAGGGCCTTGCTTGCTAGTTGTTCAACTGCCAGGGCGAACTCCTGCAGCGTCTCCCCTGGCTGCTGTGACCTTGCCTTCAGCTGACTGCGGTACGCTGCGGCTAAGCGGTGGTTCCCAAACCGATTCTCTAGGGCCTCCCAGATGTCCTTGGGTGCCGCCGTTGACTGGACCGCGTTCAGGACTTCCGCGGCCCGACCCTGGAGGCTAGCTATTAACTGTGTGGCCTCCTCTTCTGGTGATCATTTGTTGTGCTTGGCCACTGTGTCGAACTGGCGGCGGAAGACTTCAAACGTTGACGCGCCGTCATATTTCGAAGGTTTGATGCGCGCCGATTTTGTGTCGCGTCCCGGGGCGTCGCCCTTCAAATCCTTCAACCTCCTGCCGACGACGTCCTCCACCATGCCACTCAGGGACTTGACGCTGTCGGCCTTTCCTTCCAGCTCATTAACGCGGCTCGCCAGGTCTTCGACGCGCTCGCCTAACTCTGTGACTTCCTCTTTTACGCCGGCCAACTGTTCTTCAAACTTTGCGGCGAGAGCCTCGTTCGCCGCCTTCATTTCCGTGGCCAGACTACCGTTCGCTGCTCTTCATTTCTGTGGTTATCTCGGCCTTCATTTCTTCCATCTTCTCGGTGATGTTGTCGTTAGCCGTCTTCATTAGTTTCAGTTCCGCGGCCAGGTTTTTATTTGCCGCTTCCGTCTTCGCTGTCAATTCGTTCATCTTCTCCAAAAGCATTTCCAATGTCGATTCCATGGCCGTAATGTTCGGTGATGTTATCGTCCCGCTTCCTGACACTAGTGTGACTTTGTGGGTTCGTGAAATGAAAAGTCCAATTACACCACTCAAAAATGTTCTTTATTTCCACCGACTTACAGTTAAACACTTGCCAATTACACAGAATTACGTAATGCACACAATTATGATTCACCAGTTCGTCCGTTACAATTCCACTTTACGCCCACAATTACGTAAATTCTTCTGTTGCACGTACACAGTCTTCTCGTCCTTACACTAGCACTGCACTCTTACGCTGCTTCTCAAGAACTCACCGACTCACTCATTGAAGCCCCTTTTTATAGGAATATCACTTTTTCTAGAAGTCTCTGGTTTCCCGGAATCACCGCGAAAGTTCCAGAGGACAGGGGAAGGGGAAGGAGGCGGCCAGCGACAAGTGACATTTCCCTAATCACCCCTCAGTTAGTGACTGAGATTAATGGGGGGGAGTGGCTCGGCTGCTCCTGGTCCCTTCTCAGCTGTCGTTGGTTTTGCTTTCCGCTAATTGGGTGACATTATGCACATTAGACTCTTTACTGTGGAGATTATTCAAGACAGCCATGACATGAAACAGGTGCTAGAGATCTTTTTAGGTGTAAGCAGCAAAAACAAAACCAGAAGATATTCCAGCAAATATGCATCCTGATCATAGATCTGGACTCTTTGATACATTGCTCATTGGTTCATTTTGAGAACAATCTGTTCTGTACTTTCTTTATATGCAGCTCAAAACAGTTATCTCATAACACAATAGCAATAAGTGTTGAAATTAATAAAGAAGAACAAATAACTTTAATATATGCTATTAGTAAAGGAATTAAGTCTGGTATAACTAGAGAAATGAAAAGTAATGTATTTGTATTTTTTTATGAGATTGTGATGTAAATTAGCTTGCATTATGTTGACTAAATTGGATGTAAGTGAACAAATATCATTGGTAAGTTACAAACAAATAACATTCCAATGTACAACATTGATTTTCCACTTTGCTATCCATGTGGTCATCTATATTCATTCATGTTCTGGTTCTCAGAGTACTGTGAACCAAACTCCGGTATGCTAATTGAAAAAAAACTGACTATGGATAGTTTTTTCAATTAATTTTGATTCCACTGTTACTAAATTCCTCAAATCATGTATAACATGGTATTCTATTTTGTTTCCCATTTCAATTTTTTTTCTGATTTCCATTCTTGGGTTATCGCGAACTAGCCTTTAAGCAAAGCAAATCAAAAATAACTTTAAATGCTGATATTGTGACAATAATATTTTGTAGATTTATAACAGGAGTAAAATTGTAAAAATCATATATTCAGAAGATGAAGGAATAACATCGGAACACGTGACTTCTTGTCAAGGTACTTGCAAGTCATGTGTAGTTGTCATATACAGGTTGTTGGCATAGCTGATGTATGCTGACAAAGCCTTGAATCAGTTGCTGGGTCAGCAGATGTTTAGTATTTAAAATCCCAGAATTTGGCTTAAAGGCAAACGGTCTCGCCTGTACCAGACGAACCTGCATCACTTATCTCTTTGCAAAGATTGATTCCAGAATGTTGACAACCTCTCCCAAGGTAAAGTCCACAGCTGATCTTTACTGAACAAAAGTGAATTGAGAAGATATCGACACACTGCTTCACTCACATTGTTTTGTCACAGGACATGTTTCAAGAGCTTTTGCTTTTATCATCAGCTGGAACTAGACTGGTGCAAATAATGGACAAAGATGACTATCTCAAAAAAATGGACAACCTTTTAAAGGGAAAGGAATTTGCTAAACTAGAAAGCAACCCATTAAAGAAAGCATGTAAATCTGAGGAATTAGCAATTAAAAATAGTAAAATCGTGACTAAGAAAGTAAAATTGAACAATAAAATAGACAATACCATACATATATGGTTTACCCAAAATCCATAAACCTGAAATTACCCTCAGACCAATAATTAATAACATTGATGCACCCACTTACCAAGTATCAAAATGGCTGGTTCAAATCTTCAGATCCTTCACAAAATTTGAAAGTTTAAGTATCAAAAACTTGTTTCAATTGATAAATCTCCCAAAGAACACAAAGATCAACTCTACAGATGCTTTAGTTTCTTTTGACGTCATTTCTTTATACCCAAGTATACCTATCAATGAGCTTATTCCACTTCTCAAAAAATGGCTGGAATCAATACAAGTAACATCTGAAGAAATAGAAAAACTTTCACAGCTTACAGAAATTTATATCAAGCAGAATTTTTTCAGCTTTAATGGACAGATCTATAAACAAAAAAGGGCCTCACTATGGGCAACCCATTGTCTCCCTTCTTAGCAGATTTATTTATGAGTGCTTTTGAAACACATATCACAAAAACTTTTCCAAGTTATTTCAAATTTTGGTATCGTTATCTTGACAACATTTTTGCAATAGTACCTAAAAAGCTCATACAAGATGTTCTTAGACTTTTGAATATACAAAATCCAGCTATAAAATTTACATTGGAAACAGAAGAGGATGGTGTGCTCCCCTTTTTGGACATCAAGATCAAAAAAATGAACAACAAACTCACTTTTAGTATTTATAGGAAACCGACACGCACAGATAATTATATTAAGAACAACAGTTTCAACCCAAAACAACACCAACATGCCATTTTCAGCAGTTTAATCTTTCAGATGATCAACTTTCCACTAAACAGAGAAGATTATCAAGAAGAATACCTACACATAAAAAAAGTAGCTATGTCCAAAGGTTTCAACCCAAATTTAGTGGACAAAACAGTTAACAGACTCAACAAAGCTAAGAAAATAAAAGAAACCACCACCCTAGAACCTACAGGAGAAAAAGAGAAAAAAAGATTTAAGAAATTTACCTTCCATCCATCAGCCTATAGTAAATTCCAAAAAATCTTCTCAAAACACAACATAATTCTTGCACTTCAAAATAGATTTAATATCAGAAATTTGTTAAGAGGCCCTCCCAAAAGTTCAATTACTACCAAAGAAAAACCAGGAATCTGAGATCAAATGTGAAACTTGCCCTAAAATTTATATAGTAAAAACAAAAAGAAATAAACATTAAAAATGGTGAAACAGAAAAATCAGCAGTAGCTTTTCATTTACTGAATACTAGACATGACATCAACTTGGAAACATCTTTAATAAAATACGTTAATCACCCCATAGGTTTTTCCATATGGGAAAAAGTCTTCATTAACAAAAATCGTTAAAGAATGATGAATTTTGAAACTCCACCACCGGACATCTTTGACAAGTACATCATGCCATCTATCGACAATACGGAGAAAGAGGAAACCACTACAATTCGCACCAGCCAAGTTCCAGCTGATGATAAGAGCAGAAGCTCTTGAAACATGTCCTGTGAAAAAACAGTGTGAGTGAAGCAGTGTGTCAATATCTTCTTGATTCACTTTTTTGCTTAGTTGCGCTTCACTGTGTCTATGCTTCTTTCAATTTTATATTTTGAATCCTTGTTTGTTTTATTATTATGTAGACTAGTAACTTCATTGTTATGTAGAATAAACTTTATGCCAGAACTACATGTCACTCATTGAAGCTAAAACAAACTTTCATCTCATTAGGTAAAACCTCCTTTCTGAGCTACCCCCTTCTGGTTCTCAATAAGAGTGAAAACCCCTAGTGACGTTCAGTGTCTCAAGTTGAATGCCAATGCCACATCTGGTGCAAGTGCAATGATGAATCTTACAACTGGTGTTGGGGCGACAGCAACATCATAATATGTGTGTGCAAGATGCATACATCATGTAACTTCTTAGTTGGGTTCCATGATAATGTACCTCAGATGCTATATTTTCAACAAATATGTAGTGATTGATAGATAGATGGATGGATGGATGGACGGACGGACGAATGGATGGATAATTTATTCATCTTGTAAATTATACATTGTACATGAGTACTATGATATAAGACATGTCAAATTGTGAATTTACAGTGCAAATAACTATACATGTAAATTAACAAGTCACATCCAATAAGGACAAGTCAGTGTTTGTACAAAATAATGTTTTATAAAGATATCTCAAGAGTTTTATAATATACACAATTAATTCAGAAATGTATCAATGTTATAAAGTTTCCATAAATTCACTAACAGAATAAAAACAGTGGTCAGCAAGTATGCCAAAACTGACTTTATAAATGCTGAAAAATTGCAAGTGGTTTTATTGGCTATAGGCAGTTTATTAAAAAAAAAAGTGATTCCTAGGTTTATTACACTGTTTTGATGAGCTCTTGTGTTACTTCTATTCACATGAATATCCATTCTCTGTCTAGTATTATGATTATGAACTGTGTCATTAGAGGTACAGTGGCCATTTCCTTTCATTAAATTTGTCTTTGTAAATTTTAAAATTTCAAAAATGAAAATACGTGGGAGAGGTAAGATTTTAAATTTTTTAAATAATGGTCTGCACGTAGATGTTGATTTAACTCCTCCAAGTATTCTTAGAATCCGTTTTTGTATTATGAATAATGATTTACAATGTGGTGAGTTACCCCATAATGTTATGCCATATTTTAAAAATGGAGTGAGTACACGCAAAATACACACTTCTGGGAATTTTTATGTTAACTATGTGTATCAGTTGTCTGAAATTATAAGAAATTGTACTCCATTTTTTAATTAGATGATCAACATGTGTCTGCCACTTTAGGTTACTCTGTATTCAAAGACCAAGAAATTTAATTGTATTTTCATACTTAATTACTTTATTATTACATATTAATTGTGACTGTACAGGAGACTTATTCTGAGAAAACTGAAAATGAATTACATGTGTGTTATCCAAGTTTACAATTAAATTATTATTGCTGAACCATTTAGAAATATTACTGAATATTCTGCTGGATAAGATTTGTAGATCTTCAAGTGCATCACTTTTAATTAATATATTTCTGTCGTCAGCATATTGAACTATTGTTTTAGCTGTAATATTTGACTGTAAATCATATACAAACAATAAGAAAAGAATAGGACCCAAAATAGAACCTTGTGGTACACCAAACTTAACATATTTTGTGTCTGATCGGTATTCTTTAATGCGATCTTTTTCTGTATGTGAAATTTCTACTATTTGCTTCCTGTCCTTTAGATATGATTTGATCCATGCAAAAAATCAGGAATGTTATCAATACCTGAAGAGTACTTGGATTTAAGTTTGGATATTACTGAAACGATTTCCTCAAAATCAGTAGGGCACAAGAACATTGTTGTTTCACATATATTTGCTCTATTTGTTTTTATTGGAGTACCCATTTTGGAGTTCTTTTGTGAAACAATATTTTCAGCAAGATTTATGAAGTGATCGTTAAAAGTCTCTGCTATTAACTTTGGGCTTGTTATTTTGAATGCTTCTGCAGTACTAAATTATCTACATTCTTATTGGGCTTTATTTCATTGTGTATTACATAGTGCACATGACAAAGTACGAATTGAAGTCATTTAGATACTTTTAATTGCCTTTAGAGTATCTTAGGTAATATATATAAATTAGACCTGAAGCTTTCCTGGCGACGAATATGCTGTTTCTTCTCGGGCAGCAAGCCAGGTGAACATAATTTCTTGTTCATTAAAGCTATCAATATTTAACTCGCTGAACAATATCCTGACACAAAAAAAAAAAAAATCTTTTTTACAGGCAAACTTCTGACTGATGGTATCAGTCCTCCAGTAAGATTTTCCATGTTCTGTCCCTTGAAGAAAACAGGATTCTATCGAATGGAAGATGAGATGGAATTGTTGAGCTATCGTCTTCTAATGGCAGGGCAGTCTGTGTTTTTGTACAACCAGAAAGTAGTACTCGCTGTTCCAGGTATGTCATACGAAATTAAATATAATTTACATGGGACCACATAGTATGGAAACATAATGTAGAACCATCTTGTGTTGCAGCTTTGGCATATAATGAGGAACCAGATACTATTGAGTTCCTGGGACCAGATGATCGAGTTTTAGGTGGGGCTTTATGCAACAATACACCAGTTTTCTTTTCCAAAACCCATGGTCTCTTGTCAGTATCTCACTCAGACTTCTCACCTCATGATTTCAACAGGTATGCACAATAGTGTTTTGTTGCCATATAAGTTATGCTTGTTCACTAAATGTAATTAACATTCATGATCAAATACTTTTTGCTCATTTGCATCATTTGAATTTTTAACCATTGTTTCCTTAATAACTTGGTAAACTATTGAATATTTGCCCATAAGAGTTTTTATATGTGTAAATCATCTTTCCTTTTGATTAGCTATTCTTTAAAACATAAATCTGTGTGTAAAAACAACTGCTTCCTATAGAATTAAGTACTATTTATCAACACATTTGTTTTAACAAATGCATGGCTTGTAAACATAAACTTAATCAACAAAATAAAACAGAGAGGTGAAAAAAGTTGAAAAATAGCTGAGTTGTCAAGAAAATTATGCCTGCATGATGGACAGTCACCATTTTGCAGTTTTTAAATACTAAAATGGTATATTTTATTTTAAAAGCGTTTTAAAACAGAAATAATTCAGTCATATTGGGTGAATATTAACTGCTGTGATTATAGGACAAAACCTATGATTTTGATATCAGATATTTTATTTGCATAGTTAAAAAGCAGTAGAAAGAAATATTGAAATTATACAATGACTGACTGGTCTAAGCTGTGTATATCCTCTTTATGTTTATTGTAAACCTATTATCAGAAAAGTTCTTATATAATTTTCAGTTATTTATATTTTATATATACTTTTTATATAATTATAAGTTTGAGTAGGTGAACGTGTAGGGAAAATATTTCTATGTTAGTTGACCTACTGGAGCTACAACCACCTATACTCGAATTAAGAATAACAACAACACTGCTCTTAAAGACTCTTTTTTCTTTTAGTATTGAATTTAATTTTTCAAATAACTAACTGGTTATAGATAGATAGAGTCAACATGAAAAATTCAATGCCATGGCCGGGATTTTAACCACGGATCTCCTGGTTTCTGTCCAGTCGCTCTAACCCATTGAGCTACCATGGCCAACGTGCCGTCCTGACATTAAATTCTCCAGTTGACTCAATTTCCCCAGTAGACCACTAGGGGCTCTCACATTCGAGATACGTTTGTGGTGACTTACTATCGTAAGTACTTGAGTCCCAGGCTTCATCATTTAACTCTTTATTATTGTAGTTAATTGATGGAAATTAATCATTTCTTCACACTAGCCATATATAGGCTAAGGTTTTTGATGGAGTCAACATGAAAAATTCAATGCCATGGCCGGGATTTGAACCACGGATCTCCTGGTTTCCCTCCAGTCGCTCTTACCCTAACATCTAACAACCCTAACGCTCTAACATTAAATTCTCCAGTTAAATCATATATTTCCCAGTAGACCACTAGGGGCTCTCGCATTCGAGACCATTTGTGGCGACTTACTATTCTAAGTACTTGAGTCCCAGGCTTCATCATTTAACTCTTTATTATTTTATTAATTGATGGTCGCCACATTAAAGTTTCAATTGCTGGTCATTGACATAAGCAAGTGAAACTGTCGTACACTGACTAAATATTTTGCATATACACGAAAAAATTGAATTTGAGTTTTTTTTTTTTATGAGTGCTGTTTAACTGCTATGGCTCTCACCATTGCATTGTATATTTGGTGTGAAAGACCACTTAATTTTATTCAGAGGTCTTTTTATCATACTTGAGGTTCTTTTACATGCCATAAATATATTACTGGGACCATGGGCTTTACTTCCTTTCCAAAGGAAACTATAGGTCTTTTATGCATGAAAAATTCCTCACCCTATGACAGATTCGTGGTCTAGAGTCCCTATTTGTAAAAGCTGAAAGTATTCTTTCTCAATAAATTAGTGTTTTGTTTCATTCGGAAACACAACAGAAAACTGTGTGAAAAGGAATTTTTGTGCATGAAATCAAATCATTTACTAAGAAGGGTTACTTGAACAAATATCTTAGGAACGCGGGCCCAAATGACCTTGTTGTCGACGGGCCCTTAAACACCACACACTCACTCTTAGGAACGTTTTTAAAACTTTATGGTTAGATCAGCTTCTGTTTAATGTAATATCTCAGAAATACCAGTGGAGAGCTAAATAAGCAGAGATAGCAGATATCATATATGCAAAATTAATCATGATGAAGTGCAACCAGCATCAGCAGTAGCAGTGCAAGATCTTTTAAGATTGGAGAACTAGAAAGAAAATTGAAGGAAGACAACCAGGTAATTGCTCAGTAGGAGCAGAAATATGAGGATGTCTGAAAAGTTTCCAGCCTAATAAAGATGCAAGACATTTTTTCAGAATTTTTTTTTTTTTTTTTTCCAATAGTCTCCTTGTAACTCTGCACACTTCTCCCAGTGATGCTCCCATCTCTGTAACCCGTCCAAATAGTACTCTGTGTTTTTCTCTGCAAAATAATTGTTCTTGCATGTGATTGCCTCTTCATTTGACGAAAATCTATGTCCTCCCAGCGCAATTTTTAGATCCAGGAAAAAAGGAAGTTGCTTGGGGCTAGATCTGGTGAGTAAGGCAGATGGTCAAGCAGTTCAAACTGTAATTCGTGGATTTTCACCACTGCAACTGCTGAGGTGTGAGATGGTGCATTGTCTTGGTGAAACAGGATTTTTTTTTCTGCAAATATGGTCGTTTTTCCGCAAGTTCTGCCCTCAGATTGTCAAGACAAACACATTCTTTTGACATGTTCATAGTCTCTGCTATCTCTCTCACTTTAATTTGGCGGTATATACGAACCAAGGTCAAGGTCATCTTCGATGCTGGGCTGGAGCAAACATCATCCTTGATCACAACGAAGAGGTAAGGATACCACTTCAAATCACCATCTGGTTAACTTTGGCAATGTTTTCATCAGTAGTTGTAGTTTTTTGGATGTCCTGAACGTTCGTCTCCCAAGCTTTTACAGCCACATTTAAATTCAGCTGCCCAAAATTTCACTGTGGTAAATGATGGTGCAGAGTCCCATACACAGAATCCAACTCATCTTTGATTTGCATAGGCATATTGCCTTTCAAAAACAAATATTTATTGACGGCTTGATACTCGATTTTGTCCATTTTCATAAAACACTGACATCAGCTCACTCAAACAACTGTTACATAACTTCATTGATTTCGATATTGCAACTGAGCATCCAAAATGGCTGAAACTTTGGTGAGTAACTATCAACAGATGAACAACAAAATTCATTAGCTTTTATTTAAGAGTGCTGCCATCTTCATGTTGAGGTCGGAAACTTTTCGGACCACCCTCGTATTGACCCTACAAGCTTGTTTATACAATTTAAACTTGTTTTAATAACCATTATTCTCAGCGGCAGTTGACAAGGAAAGAATGATTCCCAAGATATATTAAAGAGTTGTACAAAGCGAGTGAAGTTGTAATCAAGTTCACATATTTGTTAGTAATGAATGTTGCATTCACAAGATCTAATTATTGAGCCATATTGTAAAGAGCAATGAAATGTTTACTTGCAGTAGTATGAATGTAAGCGAGGCTGCAACATTGGACTTAGGAAGCTCACATCCTTCAGAGGGCATAGCTTTATCCATCACTGAGGCAGACTTAGAAGAACTGACAATGAACAAAGAAAGTATTTTTCAATTAAAAGCAGCATTTGTGCATTACATCAAGAAGAACTTGGTAAGTACTCTAACTTAAACAGAGGAAAGAATAGTGAAATGCTGATTACTATAGGAATTCTTGGATTCTTACTGTTTACTATTAAAGTAGTTAAGTATGTAACTGAAAACATTCCTGTGCATGCAAGTTACATATGCTTAAGGCAAATATATTATTTTGAAAAGTAAATGAAATAGCAAAGTAAAAATGTTTTAGTTAATTGATGGAAATTAATAATTTCTTCACACTAGCCGTATATAGGCTAAGGTTTTTGATAGATAGAGTCAACATGAAAAATTCAATGCCATTTGGGTGCTGGCCATGGCATTGGTTTTTTCATGTTGACTCTATCTATAAAAATGTTTTTTGGTTTCTACTAATTCTTATTCATAACTAGCAACTGCAGTGCCAAGAATGTGTCACTCTGGGTGGTTAGTTGGTTAGGCACCTTAATAATCTCAAGGTTGCAGGTTCAAACCCAACCTAGACTGATGGTTTTAAAATGTGCTTAAAAGTGACAGTCCCATGTCAATAGATTTCCTGGCATGAAGAAAGAAACATAGGATGAAATTCTTGCACAGTCAGCAGCACTGATATAAGCAGCACTTGGCAATTGGCAGTCTCATTAACAAACAAAACACAGTATACTCTCAATTAAAAGACTTATTGAGTTACACTATTAAAACTTAAAAATTCACTCTTGTCACTATTGATGATGATGATGATGATGATGATGATGATGATGATGATGATGATGATGATGATGATGATGATGATGATGATGATGGTGGCGGTGGCGGTGGCGGTGGCGGCGGCGGTGGTGGTGGTTTGGCCTCCCTAACCAACCTCTTCCATTCTACTTGGTCCTCTGCTTTTCTTCTCCAGCCTTTAACCTCCAACTTTCTCAAGTCATCTTATATGTCATCTACCTGGGTCTTCCTCTTCAAGCTTTCCTATGAACATCTTAACTACACTGGTTTCCAGCATTCTCTGCACATGGCAACTTGCCAGGTTTCTTCAGTGTCCTTACATTCCAAGCGGACATTACCAAAGTACCATACACAAACCATCCATAACAATGAGACCTATAGTAAGCAGTATAAATTCACCAACATACAAACTTGCAAAGTGGCTAATAAACAAATTCAACTCATTTCCAAAATTTGATAGCCTAAGCTTAAAAAACACCTATGAACTTAATAGAACACATTAAGGATACTGAACTAAAAGAAGAGGACACACTAGTCTCGTTTGATGTTAAATCATGTTTCCCAGCATACCAGTTAATCAACTCCCACCGTTGATAGAAAAATGACTCAAATCACTTGGAATGTCATCACCTGAAATTTCAGATTACATCGAACTAACCAAATTATGCATAGAACAAAATTTCTTCCAGTTTCAAACAAAATATTTCCATCAAACTTCAGGTTTAGCAATGGGCAACCCCCTATCACCCTTCCTGGCCGATCTATACATGAGTGCATTAGAAATAAGGATCACCAAAGGTTTCCCTTGGATGTTCAAACTCTGGCAACGATATGTAGATGACATCTTTGCAATAGTACCAAAAAAACACATCAGTGATGCACTAAAACTTTTAAATATCCAAGAGAAAAGCATCAAGTTCACTGTAGAAATAGAAAAAGACGAGTATTTACCATTTTTGGATCTAAAAATAATGAGAAATAAAAACAGACTAAACTTTGGCATTTACAGAAAACCAACACAGACAGACAACTACATAAAAGCTAATGACTACAGCCCAAGATCCCACAAACAGGCAATCTTCAATAGTTTAGCACACAGACTGGTCAACATCCCTCTCACAGCAGAAGAATACAAAACAGAATACAATAAAATTATTGGAATAGCACAAAAAATTACTTTCCTAAATCATTAGTAGACAAAAAAGTGAACTTAGCAAAAAAGAAGAAGCTGATAAAGGAAACTACAACCCCCCTCAGCTATAGAAACTAATATGATTTTCAAAAAATTCACTTACCATCCATGGGCCTTTGATAAATTCAAAAAAGTCTTCAAAAAACAAAACATTAAACTAGCACCAGTCAACCATTTCTCCTTAAAAAACCTAATTTGCTCAAACATCAAATATGCCATTCCATCTAACAAAAGATCTGGTATATATCAAATTGAATGCAGTGACTGTAGTCAAATTTGTATTGGAAAAACCAAAAGAAATTTAGAAACAAGAGCAAAGGAACACTTTAGAAACATAAAATATAAACAATTAGAAAAATCAGCAGTTGCCACGCATTTTTGGGGGAAAAACCACAACATAAATCCAGAACCAAAACTACTAAAACATACATCAGGAAAACAAGAACTAACCACTTGGCAACAAATCTTCATTTCAAAAAATAGAAACAAAAGTATTCAATTTCGACATCCCCCAGAAAGATTTGTTGAGTAAGTTCCTTGAACTGCCACCAGAGGAGTCCTATGACAAAATATTGTCAACTACACCAATGAGAACCAGTGGATGGCCGGTTGAGGATGGAGGCAAAGTCTCTGAAACATGTTCTGGAAAAATTTAAAAGTAAGTGTTGTTTAGTGTCATTAATCGACTCCCTTTAAATTTAATTTATTATAACAACACTGTTTTCAACACTTCCAAGAAAGGAATTACCAAATCTGTTTCCCTTCCCATCAGCCGTTTTCCGTGCCAATTTGTCTCCAGATTCTCCAAGTTAGTCCAAGGATCTATTAAGGTATCCGTAACAGAGTTATTTTTACGAGGTAGGGGAGTTAACCCTACGCCCAACCCCCAACCTGGAGGACCAGGTCCCACATTTATGACCCCTGGGACTGCGTGGCCCAGTTATAGCCCTGGGCACCAGGTGATCATTTTAGTGACCTTTTACGACAGGCATGGTCTACCTTGGGGCTATTCCTTACACCCGGCCACCACACGGGTCTTGTCACTATTAAACACAGGAATGTTTTTGGGACTGTCCCAGAGTACTGTTCCATAGCTATCAGTTGGCTTGCCTGTACCATGTAAATTGAAAATAAGTTCAATTTTGTTATGTTAATCATCATGTGTCAATGAAACAAGTTATAAGGAATTTGTAAGAGATGGCATTCAAATGAAAATAGTATGTATTAATATTAAATAAAAAATGAGAATTAATTGAAAGACTTGAAAAGTGGGAAACTATTGCAAAACTAAGTGATTATTATGGGATTGGAATGCAGGCTGTTTGGGACATTAAAGAGAACAAACTAAAATATAGGATTTTATCAAGCACTATGATTCTAATTTTGGACCATCTGCACAAAAAACCATGAAAAGAGCTACATTCGATGACTTAGATGCTGCTTTTTTACAATTCTTTAGCGCAAAACAAGTAGAAGGCAGCCTTTCAGGTGCTGTGTCCTGAAAATAATACATTTTTTCATGAAGCTTTAGGTTTAGAGGGAGAATTTAATGCTCCATCTAATTGGCTAACCAGATTCAAATAACATCATAGGATTTGTGAACATACTGTGCAAGGAGAGCTGCTTAATTCAAAGGTTTGGACAGCTGATTCCTTCCAGGCAAGTTTCCAGAAATTTGTGGAAGAAAAGAATCTCATACCAGACCAAATTTATAATTCAGATGAAAGTGGTCTGTATTGGAAGTGTCTACTAACTAGAACCCTTGCTTTTAAGAGTGAAGTTTGTGCTCCTGGATATAAGACGTCTAAAGAATGCAAAACAATTTTGTGCACTGCTAATGCTTCTGGGAACCACAAAGTGAAACTGCTAGTGATTAAAAAAAGAGGAAAACTGAGCATTCAAGGATATCAAAACTAAGGATCTCCCTGTGCATCATCACAACCAAAAAAGAGCATAGATGGATAGTGAAATTTTAAAAAACTGTTACAAAAAATTTATATCCAAGTTCAGTGATTTCTAAAAGAGAAAGAATACCCATGAAAGGCTGTTCTTTTGCTTGATAAAGTCTCTTTACGTCCCAATAAGGACATTCTTTTATCTGATGGACTCAACATTAAAATATAATACAAATAAAATATTTAGTGATTATTTTCTTAAGATAAGTGGAAAATAATCACTAAATATTTTATTTGTATTATATTTATTATTCCACTGTAACTAGCTTCATTTTCTGTGTAATCAACATTAAAAGCTTAATTTCCTAAGGTGACTGCCATTATACAACGAATGGACCATGGCGTAATTGCATCGGTAAAATGGCATGGCCGGGCTGGTTTACTAAAAATTCTAGAAGAAATTTGGTATTGTAATTGAAGAAGTTGGCAATTCTAAATGGTATACACAAGATTTCTAATGTTGGGCAGGCTGTTAAGCTACATACACTAGTTTGGTCATGAAGGAAAATTTTTTCCAGATAGAGAAGAAAGTGATTTTCATAATTTCAGTAATAAGTAGCAACTGCACAATTAAGGAAACTGGCAACGGGGTTAAATGGCTTTGAAGATGTCAATTAAGAAAATTTGAATAGCTGAAGAACACTGCGTGTGACCTAGTTTCCAGTACATAAGTGATGCCAAAATTGTGACCGCTGATTCACAACTTAGAGGACATTGTAATAAGTTTGTCTTTAAAAGTTTGTCGTGCGTGGCGAAATGTAACTTCAAGCCACGCAATGCACCCACATGTTGTTATCCCTCGGTGAGGCGACTTACCTTCCTCAGGATGCAGAATCGATGATCTCTCCAGCTTCCTTGTAACTGCGATGATGTAGACTTGACGATCCGCCAGCAGCTCCGTCGATGCATGATGAACTCTGTAATCTAGGGCAATGGTACGGCGCCAGCAACGGATTCATGGATGGTGGCAACAAAATTGATTTAAAACACTGCTTCACTTTTTGAGAATTTATTTTCTCACTGAATTATTTCACAGCTGATGTTTTAAGACATGATTTACAAACATCTTTCCTGATTTTACAGGCGTAGTGAACGCAACAGTGTGCCACTCATCATTTACGTATTTTCTTTTGTGACGCGTACTTGACGAGTCTTTTCGCTGATCGCTAATCAGTAGATAAAATTACTTCTTAACTTGCGGGAACCTAGCAGTCCTCTTGCAACTTAATAGTACGTCTGTGTCCGAGACGGTATCTATAATATGTCTGACTACATCGAAAGAACAAGAGGGACTGAGACCTTTCACAAGTAAATATGAAGTCAAATTAAAATTTTACTGAACTGGGATTGGTTCATTCTACAATGTCTTGTTGCTAAGGGACAAAAACTTGAATTTGATTAGCTTGACGTCAAAGGTTGAATTTCTGGAAAGTTCTATAACTTGGAATGATAATAAACCTAGGCAATCTGTTGTGTCACAAACAAAGCCATCTTGGTTTAACCTTTTCATTAATCTCAGAGGGCCATGTTTGCATTACGTCTCCATATATGGAAATTTTAACGGATTTCTTGAATTATCTGAAAAATCTGCTTCAACATTGAACGTGAAAATCCGGATACAGACAGTGACCTTCTCAGTCATTGTACTGCATTGCAAATTGTTGATACTGTCACCCGAACGTCGGAACTCCCTATAGAACCGGCCAGCAGTAGGGCCAGAGGTGAAGCATTGAGGCCACGCCTACCCATTTGTCTCATGTCACTAACTGAAGGGATGATTAGGGAAACGGCGGGAGCCCTGTATCGTCTCTTTCCCCTCCCACCAGACGTCTCGAAACCTTGAGATAATTGTGCGCGCCGCGAAGTTTCCAGAAACGGCGATCTTCCCTATATAAGTCCTGTAGTTGGCGAGTCAGTTCAGTTCTTGGCGAGCAGCTGTGAGGAGCGCTAAATGAGCAAACGGACTGGAAGACGGTGTACGTGATTGTGAGCGTGGAATGGACCTGTGACAGACGAACTGGTGAATTGTAATTGTGTGCGCTAAGTAATTCTATGTAATCGGCAAGTGTTCCAACTGTAATTCGGTGGAAATAAAGAACATTTTGAGTTTTTGCAATTGGACTTTTAATTTCACGAACCCACAAAGTCACAGTACTCTTATAACTTCTATGGGGCAGAGGGTAATTTCAGTACTATGACATTTGAAGAGCTGTTTAAAAAAATGTCAGCTCACCTCAGAAGCAGACCAATATCACAGACTATTTTAAGAAATAAACAGGCCTGTAGTATCTATGCACAGAATTGAATAAATATTTGAACAAGAACACATTAATATAATTTTGTGCTTCATTGTATCGTAGTCCTTACTCATTAAAAAAGAACACATATTTGAACAATGATGAACGCAAAACATGTCTGGCCACAGCATTGACATTCGTGCAGCGGTATGCAACAGAAGTGACAAGTTTTTTGACTATATTGTCACTGGGAATGAAACATGGGTGCCGCATGCTACACCAAGACAAAAAAAAAAAAAAAAGCAGTATCCATGATCACACAGAAAATGAAGCTAGTCACAGTGCAGCAACAAATATTACACAAATAAAAATATTTGTAACAGAATCTCCACTTAAGAAGTTGATGTTAATAATTCCTTCTTCTTTATAAAAGATCGATTTCGAAGGCACATCGCCTTCGTCTTCAGTTTATTAAACTGAATAATTAATAAACTGAAGACGAAGGCGATGTGCCTTCGAAATTGATCTCTTATAAAGAAGAAGGAATTATCAACATCAACTTCTTAAGTTAAGTGGAGATTCTGTTACAAATATTTTTATTTGTGTAATAGTATTCAGGAAAATATATGAGTCAGTTGGGAGAATTAGATGTTATGATGACACATTGGTCATGGTAGCTCAATGGGCCAGAGCGACTGGACAAAAACGAGGAGATCCCTGGTTCAAATCCTGGCCATGGCATTGAATTTTTCAGTTTGACTCTTATCTAGATTGAATAAGATTGCATGGGAGATTTTCAACCATTCACCCTTCATCCCTGACTGTGCCCCAAGTGATTTTTATCTCTTCTGCCTCATGAAGCATTTATTGGCAGGTAAACATTTCCAAATGACGATGAGGTACAGAATGAAGTGACTTCATGGCTCTGGATACGGTGGCAGACTCCTATGATTTGGGCTTATAATTGATGGTGTAACCATTACGATAAATGCCTCAACAGTGATGGTGGACTGTGTTGAAAAGTGGCTAATGAGTCAATGTTATTATTCCAATAAATATTTCTTAGTATTCTCTTTATCAACCATCAGGACTTACTTTCTGGATGCACCTCGTGCTTCAAGAGTTTACCAATATTTAAAGAAAAGAAGTTTGCATACCAAGGATTTGACGACCATTCTGTATTGTAGTGCTTTGTGTATTATTTAAAATTACATGTTGTATTAGGAGATAAATTATGTTTATGCATTCACATGAGGTTCAACAACAAATCTTTGACACTTGGTTACATGTCACTTCATCTTTTACATACACTTTTCTTGTAAATGTTATATTTAAGCACCATTATTGGAATCCTGGTTAAGATGAGTACTTTCTATTGTTGTAAATTTTTCAGCTGCCAGTTGAGATTGAAGAAGTTGTATATTATAGCAGCTTTATAAGTTTTCAATTGAAATAAGGTTAAGAATTAACTTTAAAGGATGTCATTCATTTTATGAAGTAAATCTAACTTTATTGACTTATTTTTCAGAAAGTATTTTGTAATTTGAAAATAATTAAAATAATCTTAGGTAACTTTAATTCATATCAGTCACTTTTCTTTAGTGTGTTTCTCATCACTAGATATCAGATTTATATGTAAATGCATATGCTGATATATTTGCATATTTAAGGTATAGTTGCATATTTCTTGATTATGGCATCTTCCTGCATATATCAAATGTTTTTACACTATTGATTCATATTTTATAAATTAATAATATAAATACTTTGTAATTTGTATAATATAAGTATAATTAGGTTTTTCTATGAAGGGGATACTGCATGGAGACAAGTGGTGATACATTGTACCTATGTCCCCAAGTGGGGCACCCCCGGGAGGATGATTGAAGTGAAAGGAGACAGAGGGCTGACGTCCCAAGGAGTCATGACAGTGCAGAGGGGAGGGTATTTTTTTTTTTTTTTTTTTACCTAGATAGAGACCTCACACAGCAGGCCAGAACAATGGACATACCCCTCTACTGCGGTATATAAATGGGCCCAGCAGCCGGTGCCGAAATGGTCCTAGCAGCAGGTTCAAAGACCAGCAACCAACCTACAGGAGGAGAAAGTATTTTTCCTCAAAGTATATCATCCTGCCATGCACTGCTGAGACACCTGCCGGCACTTCTTAACCTGAAAGCCACCAGATAAGAGATGATGTGAAATGATAATAGAAATGAAAAATGGAGGGACAGGAAATTTGGGAAATGTAATTAACCTACCCAACATTCTCCTAGCGACCCAGGAAAATCCCCAAAAAGGCCCATGGGTCAGGTAGGTTGGCCATGGAACTTTAACCCAGGCCTCCAAAATGCAGGCCACAGACTAAACCATCTAAGCTATCCTGCTCGGTTATAATATAAGTAACATACTGTTCTCATACAAATGAGGCAGACCATATGAAGCCTATTTTGTGTATATAATAATAATAATAATAATAATAATAATAATAATAATAATAATAATAATAATAATAATAATAATAATAATAATAATAATAATAATAATAATAATAATAATAATAATAATAATAATAATAATAATAATAATAATAATAATAAATAATAAATAATAATAATAAATAATAATAAATAAATAATAATAAATAAATAATAATAAATAATAATAAATAAATAATAATAAATAATAATAAATAATAATAACAATAATAATAATAATAATAATAATAATAATAATAATAATAATAATAATAATAATAATAATAATAATAATAATAATAATAAAAAATGGTTTATTCACTGATAGACATGAAATACATGTTTCAAGTTTCGTCCAAAAAGTTTACATATTACAATATTTAGTTACATACATCAAGATTTACAAAATTTACAACGCATATACAGAGATTAATAATTAATTTAACCGTCTTCATGGTAAAAAAAAAAAAAACAATCTTCGGTTGTCCCTTTCTTTGAGGAGGGTCTCACAGTTCTTCCTATCCCTTGGTCATAAGGTGAAGATCTCAGTAATTTGAAACAGAAGATGTAATAAACTGTATTAGTATTTTCTTCTTTGTTATATACTGAATGAACATAAATAATAGTAACAACAATAATAATAGTAATAATAATAATAATAATAATAATAATAATAATAATAATAATAATAATAATTCATAAATATGTACTTATTTACTGATTTCAGAAATATATTTTAAAGATTATACTCACTTGTTGAAATTACAAATCACAATTGCAGATATTCATCTATGTCATAAAAGGCCCTCTCAATTAAGTAATTTTTTAAACATTTATTAAACTTCGAACCAGTTGGTTGTTTAATTGTGGCTGGCAGCTTATTGTATAAAGTTCTTCCAATTACAAATGGATTTTTATCAAAAAAATTCTTACTCTTCGCTTCCCTAAACATATTCGCTTTAGTTCTTGTGTCATATTTATGTATATTGCTATTACTCCTTATATTTGTAGTTCTCCTGACTAGTAAAATAACTCTAAAAATATATGATGCAACCACTGTAAGAATTCTTTCTTTTTTAAAAATTTCTCTACATGAATCCCTTGATTTTAATGAACAAACAATCCTTACACACCTCTTCTGTAATACCAGTAATCGTTTCAAATTCTCTATAGACGTTGTACCCCATAATTCAATACCATAATTCAAATGAGGATGAATTATTCCATAATAAATCAATTTTAAATTAGGTTTATCCAAATAGTGTGCCACGTAATTTAATAGATAGATACCCTTACTTATTTTATTGCATATATAATTTACATGTTTTGTCCATGATAAGTTTTTGTCAATATTCAATCCTAGAAATAAGTGATCATCTGTTGTATCTATTTCTTCATTTCCAATTTTAATTTTCATATTGTTTTACATGCAATTACTAATTTTAAAATATATTATGCTTGTCTAGTTTAAATTATTAACTAGGTTGTTATTAGCAAGAAATTTAAGTATTACATCTGTACCTGAGTGTATATTATTAAAGTTGTCTAGATCTTTTCCCCAACAAATTATAGATGTGTCATCAGCATATGATACAGTTTTAACATTATTAATCACAGGTAAATTGTTAGTGTATAATGTAAATAGTAAAGGCCCAAGCACAGATCCCTGTGGGACTCCATATTTAACAGTTGCTAATGAGGATTCATATTTTGTTTCTATTTGGTTTAGTTTACATATTATTTCTGTACTTTGTACCCGGCCTTGTAAGTATGTGTTAATTTACCTACGGTCCCCCTTATACCATAATGTTCCAATTTTCGTAATAAGACTTGGTGATCAACACTATCGAAGGCCTTTGATAAATCAAGAAAAATCCCCATTACTTGATTGTCATTTTCCATTTTGTTAATTAATTCGTCTATAAATTCTACCGCAGCAGTTATTGTAGAATAAACTTTTCGAAAACCATGCTGGGAATTAGATAAAATTTTATGTTTGTCAAAAAAACTTAAAATCCTGTTTAAAATAACTTTTCCAGTAGTTTGGCAAAAGTAGATGTTAAAGTAATTGGTCTATAATTATTCACATTAGTAACATCACCCTTTTTGTGTAAATGGTTTAACAACCCCCTTTTTTAAACAGTTCGGAAAAATTCCTTCCCCTATAGAGGCATTTATTAGATGTACTAGGATGTTAACTAATTCTTCCTTGCATTGTTTCAGGATTTTTGATGAAACTTCATCCCACCCGCTCAAGTTTTTAGATTTTAATTGAGTAATAATTTTGATTAATTCTGTCTCAGTAACAGGATTTAGGAACACTGTGCTACCAATATGCTTTATTCCCTCATTCCTATCCATTTTAACTGCTTTATTTCCCTTAGGCACTGCTACATTTATGAAGTATTCGTTAAATATATTACCAATGCTTACTGGATTATCAACCCTTTTGTTCTGATGATTAATTACAATGTTCTCTGAATTTTTACAGTTTTTCTTACTAGCATTTACTACATCCCATATAGCCTTACTTGTATTTTTTGCAGTAGCTACCTTATATTTAATATTTTCTGACCTTAAACTTTTGAGAGCAGCTTCATACTCTTTTTTGTAATTTTGATATCTATCATAATACAATCTATTACCATACTGCTTATAAAATATATACATGTCCTTCATTGATTCCTTAATCTTAATTACACTGGGGATAAGGATTAATTTATTACTTTCTTTTTTGCATTTATTCATAACCCGTTTTGGACACAAAGTATTGAAGTGTTTATTAAATATGAGATAAAACTTCTCCCATTTTTCATTGACACAGTCAGTATCATGTACTTCATCCCATGATTCATGTTGTAGCAACTTTTTGAACACATTTATATTATATGAATTGGTTTTCCTTGTTCTTGCTTTTACAGTATTATCACTTCTAACAATAATTTTTTGAATTTTCATTATCTGTGCCTTATGATCAGAAACAAAACTGTCAAATACTTCTACTTTTATTCTTTTACTATCTATAGTTGTGGTAATTTGATCTATAGCAGTAGCTGATGTCAAAGTAACCCTAGTCGGTATTTTAATATGCATTTTAATATTAAACATATTTAATAACTCTGTAAGTTTTGTATACACGTTATTTCCATTGATAGAGTTTATATTTATATCACTTATTATTACAATTTTGTTACTATAAACTGAGTATTTTGTCAACACTGTTTCTAATCCTTTGAAAAAATTTGAAATTTCACCACTTGGCGATCTGTATACTCCAAAAAGTAATATGTTACCCTCTTCAGTATTAATTTTAACCCCAGCAATTTCAAAATCCTTTTCTATGCAATATTTATTTAAGTTGTATATTTGCACAATTTCTTTGAAGTTTTCATGAGCATATATTGCAACACCCCTACCTTTAAATTTACTTCTACTAAAACTATTTTGTAAAACAAAATTGTCTAATTTATAATGCTCAATTTGGTTTTCCTTTAGTCCATGTTCTGTAATAACTACAAATATACGGCCTACTTGATTTATTATATTTGCTCAATTAGGTTTACTAAATACTGCACATTTTGATGCAGCACGCTTAAGTAATTGTTTTCATTATTTTGTCTTACAGATACCATATAATTTTTGTCTGAATCTTCTACTTTATAATCCCCCACCTTAAAATCATTTAAACAATCAGCCTGGCTCCTTTTAGCAAATTCTAGTTTTTTTATACATTTTGTTCACAACTGGCAATAACATCACAAAGTAGTATAAAAATTTTTGTGGTTGGTTTATTGACACTCGTCACTTAAGTGACGAGTGTCAATAAACCAACCACAAATAATTTTTATATTAATTTTGACGTCACTGTTACTAAATTCCTCCAAACACACATCACAAAGTAGCTTACCAAACTTAACTGATCCTCTCCTGTTCAAGTGGAGACCATCCTTTGCAAGATCTTCATTCTTTATCCAGCAGTTCCCATCTAGCATCACACAGTTCCAAACGGAGCACATCCAGTCTAGTTGTTTGTTAAGGTGATCCACAGGCCTCCAGTTCATGTCTCTTCTATATAAAACACCACTGACGATTACCTTTGTTAATGGGCTATCTTCTTTTACTTGTTTCACCAAATCCATAACATCACCCATAATTACGTCAGCATTTATCCCCCTGACTCAGCTTCACTAATACGAGTTAGATGTTTGCAAGATTCCCCGTCAGGGACTTCCCGGTTTGCCATCAAAGAGTTTTGTTCTGCTGTTAAGTTAGTGGTTGTCCCGTGTTCATGTTGTAATGCTAAAATTCAATAAACATACAAAGAGTGAACTATTTAAACATTGGTTTTAGGACTGTGAGCCATTGAATTATACTACAGATGGAAATGTAGCTTTTTATAAAGTATGCAATAAACAAATTGCATGTGTAAAAGTTTAAACTAAGCCAACAGTCAAAAACAAATCAACATCTTGCAGCTAAAAAGAAACAAAGTTCCTTGAAGCAAATGCTATTCACACAACAAAAACCCTCTTCTTCTAATTTGAAAAACAAATTTTCCAGTGATTTATGCCAAGCACTAATTGCAGCAAATATCCTATAGAATTCACTTAGTAAGCCCACCTTTTGTAATTTCTTAGACATATATTGTAATCATGCCATTCCAAATGAAATAAACCTCAGGAAAAACTATCTTAAAAGCTGTCACCAAACAGCAATTAAAGAAATCCAAGATAATTTGAATGATTGTTTTATATAGTGTGTGGTGGTATAAACTACTGATTCCTGTGGACGTCATGCGGAGAATTTTCTAGTAGGTAAACTTAGTGAAGACGAGCTGGGAAAGCTATTTTTGATCTCTTCTAGGGATTGGAGAAAACTAGTAATTTAACCATTGCTCACTTTGTCAACGATGCTTTAAGAATATGATAGCCAGAAGCAGGTGGCAAACATAAATTTTGGGAATCCTTTCATGGAAGTGTTGAAAACAGTGTTGTTGTATAAATTAAATTAATTGGGAGTCGATTAATGACACTAAACAACACTTACTTTTAAATTTTCCCGGAACTAGTTTCAGAGGCCTTCCCTCTATCTTCAGCCGGACATCGACTGGTTCTCATTGGTGTAGCTGGCAATATTTTGTCATCGGTCTCCTCTGGTGGCGGTTCGAGGAACTTGCTGAACAAATCTTTCTGGGGGATGTCGAAATTGAATACTTTGTTCCTATTTTTTGAAATAAAGGTTTGTTCCCATGTGGACAGTTCTTGTTTTCCTGTTGTATGTTTTAGTAATTTTGGTTCTGGATTTATGTTGTGGTTTTTTTCCCAAACTTCCATCAAACTTCTGGTTTAGCAATGGGCAACCCCCTATCACCCTTCCTGGCCGATCTGTACATGAGTGCATTAGAAATAAGGATCACCAAAGGTTTCCCATGGATGTTCAAACTCTGGCAAAGATATGTAGATGACATATTTGCCATAGTGCCAAAAAAACACATCAGTGATGCACTAAAACTTTTAAATATTCAAGAAAAAAGCATCAAGTTCACTGTAGAAGCTTAAAAAGACAAGTATTTACCATTTTTAGATCTAAAAATAATCAGAAATAAAAATAGAATAACCTTTGGCATTTACAGAAAACCAACATAGACAGACAACTACATAAAAGCTAATGGCTACAATCCAAGATCCCACAAACAGGCAATCTTTAATAGTTTAGCACACAGACTGGTCAACATCCCTCTCACAGCAGAAAAATACAAAATAGAATACAACAAAATTATTGAAATAGCATAGAAAAATTACTTTCCCAAATCATTAGTAGACAAAAAAGTGAGCTTAGCAAATAAGAAGAAACTACTAAAGGAAACCACAACCCTCTCAGCTACAGAAACTAAAATGATCTTCAAAAAATTCACTCACCATCCATGGGCCTTTGATAAATTTAAAAAAGTCTTCAAAAAACAAAACAGTCAACTAACTCCAGTGAAGCATTACTCCTTAAAAAACCTAATTTGCTCAAACATCAAAGATGCCATTCCATCTAACAAAAAATCTGGTATATATCAAATTGAATGCTGTGACTGTAGTCAAATTTATATTGGAAAAACCAAAAGAAATTTAGAAACAAGAGCAAAGGAACACTTTAGGAACATAAAATACAAACAGAAAAATCAGCAGTTGCCACGCGTTTTTGGGGAAAAAACCACAACATAAATCCAGTACCAAAATTACTAAAACATACAACAGGAAAACAAGAACTGTCCACAGGGGAACAAATCTTTATTTCAAAAAATAGGAACAAAGTATTCAATTTCGACATCCCCCAGAAAGATTTGTTCAGCAAGTTCCTCGAACCGCCACCAGAGGAGACCGATGACAAAATATTGCCAGCTACACCAATGAGAACCAGTCGATGTCCGGCTGAAGATAGAGGGAAGGCCTCTGAAACTAGTTCCGGGAAAATTTAAAAGTAAGTGTTGTTTAGTGTCATTAATCGACTCCCAATTAATTTAATAAATTTTGGGTTTTGCTTTCAGATGCTGCAGTGCATGAGTTGTGAGCTGCTTCAGCTCTGAAAATATTTTATTCCCATTTTGTATTGTGTATGGGCTTTATAGGATAGCAGAAGTCATATGGGAACAGTTTCTTGAAGTAGATACCTTAATTAAATTTAAAGGGAGTCGATTAATGACACTAAACAGCACTTACTTTTAAATTTTCACGGAACATGTTTCAGAGACTTTGCCTCCATTGTCAACCGGATATTGACTGGTTCTCAGTGGTGTAGCTGGCGGTATTTTGTCATAGGTCTCCTCTGGTGGCAGTTTGAGGAACTTACTGAACAAATCTTTCTGGGAGATGTCGAAATTGAATACTTTGTTCCTTTTTTTGAAATGAAGATTTGTTCCCATGTGGACAGTTCTTGTTTTCCTGATGTATGTTTTAGTAGTTTTGGTTCTGGATTTATATTGTGGTTTTTTTTTTTCCAAAAATGCATGGCAACTGCTGATTTTTCTAATTGTTTATATTGTATGTTCCCAAAGTGTTCCTTTGCTCTTGTTTCTAAATTTCTTTTGGTTTTTCCAATATAAATTTGACTACAGTCACAACATTCAATTTTATATATTCCAGATTTTTTGTTAGATGGAATGTATCTTTGATATTATTTGAAACAAAAGGTTAGAAACAGTGATGCATTTAACATTTGAAAGTAATGAGTCTTTAATTCACACACAAACATCACTTAAATTATCTGGTGATAACTGCTGACGATGGGGACAAACCGTTCTCCGAAACATGTCCAAGTAAGGATAATTTAAGTGATGTTTGTGTTTGAATTACCGACTCATTACTTTCAAATGTATCTTTGATGTTTGAGCAAATTAGGTTTTTAAGGAGTAATGGTTGACTGGTGCTAGTTGAATGTTGTGTTTTATGAAGACTTTTTTGAATTTATCAAAGGCCCATGGATGGTAAGTGAATTTTTTGAAAATCATATTAGTTTCTGTAGCTGAGAGGGTTGTGGTTTTCTTTATTAGCTTCTTCATTTTTGCTAAGTTCACTTTTTTGTCTACTAATGATTTGGGAAAGTAATTTTTTGTGCTATTTCAATAATTTTGTTGTATTCTGTTTTGTATTCTTCTGCTGTGAGAGGGATGTTGTCCAGTCTATGTGTTAAACTATTGAAGATTGCCTGTTTGTGGGAACTTGGGTTGTGGCCATTAGCTTTTATGTAGTTGTCTGTCTGTGTTGGTTTTCTGTAAATGCCAAAGTTTATCTGTTTTTCTTTCTCATTATTTTTAGATCCAAAAATAGTAAATACTCATCTTTTTCTATTTCTACAGTGAACTTTATGCTTTTTTCTTGGATGTTTAAAAGTTTTAGTGCATCACTGATGTGTTTTTTTGGTACTATTTGAGGTGGTTCTACCTGTTTGAACCTGATTGAGTGGTCCCTCATTCACTCAACACCTCATAAGTAACTGGATGGCAGTTTGGGATAAAGAACTGAGGGTACTTGTAGGAAAAGGTGTTTCATTCAGTGCAGCTCGGCATGAGTCTTATCAGTGATTCCAGGGGTGGGTAATGTAGGTCCTGTCTGTAGTTGGAGTGAAAAGAAACACCTTGTCTTGTAGAGATGCAGTTTTATCTCCTGGATGCTCGTCACCGGTGTGCATCATCAGTAGTATGCAGTTTGCTGTGTCGTCTCGCGTCTTGTTGTCTTATATCGCACCTGTCCTTACATGCGCAGCACTTATATGCATGTGCCTTTAAGTCCATAAGTGTTGTATGTCCATCACATGTGCCACTCTGCCAACAGGAGTTATACGTCTATCATGTGTGCCATTATACCAACGAGTGTCTCTTCACGAAAACGGCCTACTTCAGCCATCTTACTATTTTCCCCCACTTACTCTAATTTTGGAGCTTTGCGAAGATCATGTGACTGGTAATTTCTCTCTGATAGGTTATACACAATTCCCACTCTAAATTTTTTGTTACAAGTGCGCTATCCCACCGCAGCGCGTGGTTTGGTTCATCGTACTCATAATTTATGCTAAGGCATGCACTCTAAGTGTCTGTCCAAATCTGTATCTTCATTGTGAAGGTCACATCTATTTTCCGTTTCTAAGGATTTTGAGCGGAAATGGACCCCTCCAAAGCATCGCCATTCATAGCCTCAGACAGTATTAAACAAAAGAATACAGGGTTAGTTTCCCGAGCCTACCAGAAGGTGAATGCCCCGTCTACATAGAGTTTCGAAAAATAAATGCTCCTATACATTCTGTTGATCTCCTATGTATTATCATTGTATTTGTATTACTTATTTATTGCTTATTATTACTATAGGTATGTATATCTAGTTTATATAATAATAATAATAATAATAATAATAATAATAATACTTTATTATCACCTTATGTTTTACAAGCATTGTTGAAAACAGGCAAGTCGTCAACTATATACAATTAAAGTTGCTGAATATTTTGATATATATATATATATATACACACAGATATTAGAAGAAACTAAAACTTAAGTGATGTTATTCTAAATGTATAATGTCTAGTACACCTAATACAATGTGTAGGTATTAGTCATAAGTATTGTAAAATAAGAAACTAGCATTCAGATGATAAATTCTGAAGTTGTAGCCTTAGTTTAGAAATTCATCAAGTGAATAAAAAACATTGTTAATTAAATATGATTTCAAGACAAATTTGAATTTTGTTAAGTTACAAGACACTTTAACTTCTGCTGGGAGTTTGTTATATAGCTTGGCTCCCATGTAACTAGGCAACTTGTCACACAGGTGGAGTCTATGCATCATAATGTGAAGTTATTCTTGTTTCTTGTGTTGTGGTCATGAATATCCGAATTTGTTTGCAATGGTATGTATTTTATCGTATATACAATTGTTTTGTAGATGTACAGGCTTGTCAGCGTCATTATTTTTGGCTGACGAAAGGCTTCCCTATATATTGTTTTACATCTCCTGTCGGTAGTTTTGGTTGATAAGGCCAGTTTCATCTTGCAAAGATGTCATCTAAATATTGTTGCCAGAGTTTGAACATCAAAGGGAAACGGATTATGGCTTCACGGGTGATCAGCCGCATCAAATTGATGAACACTTAGTTCCTGATGAAGGCCATAGAGTTAACAATGGCCGAAAGCTCGATGTTCATCAATTTGACGATGCTGATCACCCGTGAAGCCATAATCCATAACGCTCGCCGCGAAAGCTTCAAGTCTTACATCAAAGGGAAACCTTTGGTGATCCTTATTTCTAATGCACTCATGTACAGATCGGCCAGGAAGGGTGATAGGGGGTTGCCCATTGCTAAACCTGAAGTTTGGTGGAAATATTTTGTTTGAAACTGGAAGAAATTTTGTTCTATGCATAATTTGGTTAGTTCAATGTAATCTGAAATTTCAGATAATGACATTCTAAGTGATTTGAGTCATTTTTCTATCAACGGTGGGGGTTGCTTTACTGGTAAGCTGGGAAACAGTGATTTAACATCAAACGAGACTAGTGTGTCCTCTTCTTTTAGTTCAGTATCCTTAATGTGTTCTATTAGGTTCATAAGTGTTTTGTATGCTTAGACTATCGAATTTTGGAAATGAGTTGAATTTGTTTATTAGCCACTTTGCAAGTTTGTATGTTGGTGAATTTATACTCCTTACTATACCCTCTCAGCTACAGAAACTAATATGATTTTCAAAAAATTCACTTACCATCCATGAGCCTTTGATAAATTCAAAAAAGTCTTCAAAAAATACAATATTCAACTAGCACCAGTCAACCATTACTCCTTAAAAAATCTAATTAACTCAAACATCAAAGATGCATTCCATCTAACAAAAAATCTGGTATATTTATGAAATGGAATGTTGTGACTATAGTCAAATTTATATTGGAATAACCAAAATAAATTTAGAAACAAGAGCAAAGGAACACTTTAGGAACATAAAATATAAACAATTGGAAAAATCAGCAGTTGCCATGCATTTTTGGGGAAAAAAACACAACATAAATCCAGAACCAAAACTACTAAAACATACATCAGGAAAACAAGAACTGTCCACATGGGAATAAATCTTCATTTCAAAAAATGAACAAAGTATTCAATTTCGTCATCCCCCAGAAAGATTTGTTCAGCAAGTTCCTCGAACCGCCACCAGAGGAGACCTATGACAAAATATAGCCAGCTACACCACTGAGAACCAGTCGATGGCCGGTTGACGATGGAGGCATGCTCCAGGAAAATTTAAAAGTACGTGTTGTTTAGTGGCATTAATCAACTCCCTTTAAATTTAATTTATTACAACATTGTTTTCAACACTTCCAAGAAAAGATACCTTAATGTTTACTACGAAAAGAGTCTTTGTAAAAGCCACTGGCCGAGTAGCTGCTTATAGAAAAAATCTCCTGAAACATCCTCTATCCCTGGAACCAATTCTTACCCGCTAGATTATGTGGATAAACACTGCTCCCTTTTATGCTGTCATTTTCAATGTAGTTAAAGGAAGTGGTCTACTGTGTAAGTCCAAATTATGCTTTGACAATTCAATGTTCACAGAACACTTTCAGAAATGAAACATTGCAGAGAGACTTGGCTGTTATAAAGGAGCATTTCAAAATTATACCTCAAGCAATACAAAAGCTAGAAATGCATGGCTTATCCCTTCATGCATCTATATCAATCTTTGAGGAAATGAAGAGTGAACTTCAGTGAACCCTTTCAAATTTTGAGGAAATATTGAGCAAAAAAAAATACTGTGCAGTGTGTTACAAAGAAATCCCAATTGGATGGAAACCAGGAGATCTGTGGTTCAAATCCTTGCCATGGCATTGAATTTTTCAGGTCGACTCTCTCTGTTCAAAGCCTTAGCCTATACACAGCTGATATGGAGAAACAGGTAGTTTCCATCAATTAACTTAAGAAATCCCAATTTTAAAATGTTATGCTCTATTAGCAAATATCTCCAAGGTGATAGTGTGAAACTTCCAGGAAAAATTCCTCCATAGTTTGTTAGTGCTTATAAACATTGTACAGTCACGTCTGTACTAGATGTTGAAAGGTCCTTCTCTGCATAAAAACTCATATTATCTGATGAATGTCATAAATTTACTCCTGAACATTTGGAAAAAATGGTTGTTTACTGCAAATGAAATTTTAGCCTCCAGGGTAATGTATTATGAGGAAGAAGATTCAACATGAGTAGATGTATCAAATTATTTAGTGGTCACCTCGGTAGCATAGATGGTAGCATGTCTGCCTAATATTCAAGAGATCCTGCGTTTGAAACTTGGTTGGTGAGTTATGTACCTGGATAAGGTTATTCTGGGGATTTCCCTTATTCTGAAAGATGAATGTCGGGTGACTCTGTGGACCCTGGACTCTCTCTATGACCCTGGGCGCATTTGAAAATCATTTCACCCATTTCATTCATTTTCCGATATAACTTAACATTTTAGAATGTAAATTAAAATAAATATATAAATAATTTACCTATATACATGTAGTGCATATAAGCATATTGGAGAGAATATTTTAGATGTTTTTAGTGCATATAAATCTGATGTTTACTCAAAACTGTGCACAATCATTGTATTGGCCACAAGAGGAATGATTCCAGCTTGAGAAAGAAATTGTCAATAATATAAATCCTTTTATGGAAGTGTTGAAAACAGTGTTGTTGTATAAATTAAGTTAATTAGGAGTCGATTAATAACACAAAACAAAGTGAGTGTTGTTTTGTGTTATTAATCGACTCCTAATTAACTTAATGTCAATAATATATCGAGATTTAACTAATAATAATAATATATCAAAATTTAACTAATAAATACGACTCATCTATAAATTAATAATTGTCAATAATAGTTTGTAATTAGATTTAGTTAACTACATGAAATAATAAATTTAATAAAGGCTTATATATTAAGTTACTTCTATAAAATCTGTGTCTTTTGGTCCATAATGAGATTAGAGCCACTGAGGATAAAATGTTTCTCCTTTTAATGTCAGCACTTCACAGCCTATGAAGTCCTACTGAAAACAGCCCTCTGGAATCACAAAGCTACATTGCAAATTTATATTACTAAACATGTTCATAAATGTAACCCATGGCATAATAGTCCAAAGCAGGCCAAGTCTGCCAACCCGATTGTGGGACTCACATCCACATATGCAAGGCAGAGGTGGGCGATCATCCAATACAGGGAGATGTAGTCAGCATTTCGGCACCCCCAGCCAGAAAGTTGGCTTTCTAGACCGGGGTTTGCTATGCAGCTTAACTCCTCAATTTCCTCATAATGCTCAAGTAAGCACCAGTCCTATACCCAGGACTTAAAATCTGCATCTCCCTAGGGTGGGATTGATCCCAGGTGCACTCCAGATGCAGGGAACCAAATCACACACACTAGTCCACTATACCACGGTGCAGGACAAGCATGTTCATATAGTTATTTTTAAGGATATTTATTTAAATTGAAATATTAAAATATTACTTCACAAAGAAGCTTTAATAGTATTGTAACATATTACTTAATCTGCTTAAAAATTGTATTTGTATCTCATTGAAGTTTACTCTGTGAATGACCCTTGTAATTCTGTTTATTTCAGTCTCAGAGTGAAGCTATTGTGAATGAAGTTTTCCCTCCAGAAGAGGAACCAGTAATAGATATAGATGCAACTCTGGATACTATAGTCATCAGAGCGAGTGAAGATCTTGTCAATGACATCCCATCAGTGGATCCTCGTTGGACAGATTCTAGAACCTCAGGTGCTTTAATAGTCACAATCAGGTCTACAAAAAGCATTGCTTATGCAATTTTTTAATGAATGTTTGTTGCATAGTTTAAACTTTGCATCAGAAATTTATGGAGTAGTATTCTTAAACATTCTTAGTAAATCTTAACTGGAAGCATGTAGTTGTTCAACAGCAGACTAAGGCTTTACAGATTCACAAATCACAATTTGAGGTAGTTTAAGTATTAAATGTCAAAGTGCAAGTTAAAGTTTACTACCACTTTAGATGGTAATTTAAATAATGTCTCACTATGCAATTTGACTGATTATAAATTTTGGATGCAGCTCTCATGTATAAAGCATTTGTTTGGATATCTGTCTGGTCTAATGAATTTCTTAACACAAACCATTCTCAAAATATAAACTTGAAAGAAGCGTAGAGACAGTGAAGCACAACTTAGCACAAAAGTGAACCGAGAAGATACTGACACACTGCTTCACTCACACTATTTATTCACAGGACATGTTTCAAGAGCTTTTGCTCTTATCATCAGCTGGTACTCGACTAGTGCAAATTGTAGTGGTTTCCTCTTTCTCTGTATCGTCGATAGATGGTGTGATGTACTTGTCAAAGATGTCCGGTGGTGGAGTTTCAAAATTCATGACTCTATGATGATTTTTGTTAATGAAGATTTTTTCCCATACGGAAAGGTCTATGGGGTGATTAATGTATTTTATTAAAGATGTTTCCAAGTTGATGTCATATCTAGTATTCATTTTTTGAATTTTCATTTTATTAAAGATGTTTCCAAGTTGATGTCATCTCTAGTATTCATTTTTTGAATACTAGACATGACATAAACTTGGAAACATCTTTAATAAAATGATACATTGTAATATTGTATACGATGTAGTTTTGATGTGTGGAATGAGGTTTTTTGTTGGCAGCTTTGTTTTATTTGTGTTCCTTTTTTTGCCAAGGAATCTGCTATTTCATTGCCTGTAATTCCACTGGGATGGAATCCACTGGAAGTGTATTTCTTTTTTTAGTCCTTGTAGTATTCATAATGAACTGTAAATTTCAAGTATTCTATTGTTGTTAGGGTACAGTGAGAATAGGGCTTGAAGTGCTGATTTAGAATTGCTTAGAATCTCTGCTATAGAGAAAGAGTTCACATGGTTGAAGAGTTGTTTCAGCGAGGTGTTGATTGCTTCTAATTCTCCATCATAGTGGGTTGCTAGTGTGCCCAAACAGATGTAAAAATTGAATATTTTACTATGTATTCCTGCTCCAGCATTACTATGTTAAATGCTGTAAAAATGCATCATAAATAGAATTCCATATCTTCCGTATTTATTAAGTTATTTAAACGAAACAAAAACTGGTTTAAACCCCATTAAAGGAAGTATACATCTACAGTAACAAAAAAGTAGAGACTAAATTAATAAATCATTGAAATTTCACTACTTTGTTTCACTGTAGCAAAAGCCATCCTTTGTGCCGATGGCGCCTAATATTTGAATCATTTTGTTTTGTGTGTATACGAACAAATGTATATATGTATGTATAGCTACGCAAGCAACTTCTCCGGTTCAAGGTTTTAGCTTTTAGTTTATTTATGCTATACCAAGCGATAATCATACGAGTATATGTTGCGTTACACACACGCGCTGGAAAGAAAAGTCTCTGTCAACATCTGTCATTATAGTGTTTCTCAAACAAGGTTTCTGGTAGCCTTATGCAGCTTTTTTCGCTCAGTATTTTAGTTATTTATACTCTCTCTGTGTTCAGAGTGATTTCTTATAGATATCAAGAGCTAAATGAATGGCACATTTGAAATTGTTAAATTTCAATGTTAACCATGGCTTATCCCTGTAATGTAACAAATTAGCTTGCGTATGATGTGGACATGCTTCTGATATTACTGTAGAAAATCTGGAAGATTTGTTGTGCCATTATGAAGGAGATGTCTAGGATATAGGTAGCAGTGACGTGTACTGGTCTACAGATGGCATGTTAGCTACTCCATTGTTTGGGGGAAATGGCGGGTCAAATATGGGTAATGTGTATCAGCTAAAAAAACAGTTAAATGGTAAAAAAAAGTATTTTTATACCACTGGATGTATCCATACACAATTGTTTAGTAATTTTCAGAGCTGTAAATTCATGCAAGACATGCATCTACCTGTACTTGCGCGTATAAATAGCTCATAACCTAATTGAGTATTATAATACTCAGAGGCCTCTTTATAATTCACCACGACATCACCCCTCATACTTGAGAGAAAACACTTCCCTAAAAGGATACCACCCACAACCAAAAAAGTTGCAATCATTTCGAAAATGCGTAGTGTGTTGCGAAAAAGAAGTTCGCAAGGAAACCAATATTATTTGGTGTGAATCTGCAGATGTGCCCTTGGGTGTTTATCCAGGTTTGTAGGTGTACAATTCAAAAAGAAACCTTTAAGGGTACGTTTACATCCCTTATAGAACTAATATAAATTTATTGTAAAATAGGAAGATAAAAATAATTGGTGTTAAATGAGCATTAAATGTTAGTATGTGCAGGACGTCTATACACGTCCATATCGGTTTGGGGCATTTTAACTTGGACGTCATATGACATCCATATCGGTGAAAGGATTAACTTTTTTAAGTTGACTATCTGTTATTGGTTCATTATTGCAATGAAAAGTTTAGTATGTTTATCATATTATGCTTAACTTCAAATATCTTAGTTGGTCACCTTAGTATGCTATGAAATATGAATTATAAGAACCATGCAACTTGGTAAAATCAGTTATGGAAGGCCTTGTCTACTCATTTGGTTGCAAAAGTGTTCATCTTGGGCCAAATGAGCTTGCTGCAGTAATAGAACTATTCTTTGTATAGTGGTATAGTTACTTACCTACTATTGTTCCATTTATAAGGGCAATCAGTGGTAAGTGATTGTTCTAAAACACACAATCGTGTGTGCGCAAACTTTGAAAATTAGAATCAGAAGGGATAAATTCAGTGTCATAGCCAGAATTTGAACCATAATTTTACACTCTACATATGGCTGCTCATCACTGAGCTACCATGGCAACATGTTGGTAAAACATAAATTCTCCAGCTGACTTGCATTTTCCCAGCAGACCACGAGAAAATTTCAGTTTCAAATTCAAGTTCACATATCCTAATGGCCACCTACAATTTCTAAGTACTTAAGTTCCTGGATTTTAGGCTTTATTATAGTTTCCATTTATAAAGGCAATCAATGATAACTGATTCTTCTAACACACACAAACCATGTGTAGGTAAACTTTGAAAGCTAGTATCAGAGCTGAAAAATTCAATGTTGTAGCCAGTAATTATGTGAAAAATGAAGCTAGCTACCATGAAGCAATAAATATTATACAAGTACAACTATTTTCAACAAAAACTTCACTTATCTTAATAAAATGAAGTAAATTTTTCTTCCTTTCTTGAAAGTGTTGAAAACAGTGTTGTTATAATAAATTAAATTTAAAGGGAGTCGATTAATGCCACTAAACAACACTTACTTTTAAATGTTTCCGTAACATGTTTCAAAGACTTTGCCTCCATCCTCAACCGGCCATCCACTGGTTCTCATTGGTGTAGTTGACGATATTTTGTCATAGGTTTCCTCTGGTGGCGGTTCAAGGAACTTGCTGAACAAATCTTTCTGGGGGATGTCGAAATTGAATACTTTGTTCCTATTTTTTGAAATGAAGATTTGTTTCCATGTGGATAGTTCTTGTTTTCCTGATGTATGTTTTAGTAGTTTTAGTTCTGGATTTATGTTGTGGTTTTTTCCCCAAAAATGCGTGGCAACTGCTGGCAACTTCTAATTGTTTATATTTTATGTTTCTAAAGTGTTCCTTTGCTCTTGTTTCAAAATTTCTTTTGGTTTTTCCAATATAAATTTGACTACAGTCACTGCATTCAATTTGATATATACCAGATTTTTTGTTAGATGGAATGGCATCTTTGATGTTTGAGCAAATTAGGTTTTTTAAGGAGAAATGGTTGACTGCTGCTAGTTTAATGTTTTGTTTTTTGAAGACTTTTTTGAATTTATCAAAGGCCCATGGATGGTAAGTGAATTTTTTGAAAATCATATTAGTTTCTGTAGCTGAGAGGGATGTGGTTTCCTTTATTAGCTTCTTTTTTGCTAAGTTCACTAATGATTTGGGAAAGTAATTTTTCTGTGCTATTTCAATAATTTTGTTGTATTCTGTTTTGTATTCTTCTGCTGTGAGAGGGATGTTGACCAGTCTGTGTGCTAAACTATTGAAGATTGCCTGTTTGTGGGATCTTGGGTTGTAGTCATTAGCTTTTATGTAGTTGTCTGTCTGTGTTGGTTTTCTGTAAATGCCAAAGTTTAGTCTGTTTTTATTTCTCATTATTTTTAGATCCAAAAATGGTAAATACTTGTCTTTTTCTATTTCTACAGTGAACTTGATGCTTTTTTCTTGGATATTTAAAAGTTTTAGTGCATCACTGATGTGTATTTTTGGTACTATTGCAAAGATGTCATCTACATATCGTTGCCAGAGTTTGAACATCCAAGGGAAACCTTTGGTGATCCTTATTTTTAATGCACTCATGTACAGATCGGCCAGGAAGGGTGATAGGGGGTTGCCCATTGCCAAACCTGAAGTTTGGTGGAAATATTTTGTTTGAAACTGGAAGAAATTTTGTTCTATGCATAATTTGGTTAGTTCGATGTAATCTGAAATTTCAGGTGATGACATTCCAAGTGATTTGAGCCATTTTTCTATCAATGGTGGGAGTTGATTAACTGGTATGCTGGGAAACAGTGATTTAACATCAAACGAGACTAGTGTGTCCTCTTCTTTTAGTTCAGTATCCTTAATTTGTTCTATAAGTTCATATGTGTTTTTGATGCTTAGGCTGTCGAATTTTGGAAATCACTTTTTTCTCCCAAGACTGGAATTTATTTATTTATTGTAGGAACCACTTTCTACACTGTGTAGAAATCCTCAATTGTATCTCGAATCACTTGCTTGTCAAATTCATCAATCTGCAGTTTTCCTTGAACTCTGGTCCTAAAGAAAAGAGGAAAAAATACCGATGTAACTTTGGTATTGGAGGGAAATGGAGGGAAATAGAAAGCTATGTAGAAAGGACTCAGAGCAAGATATAAGTAAAAGGAGGAAGCCAAAAAGGAAAGGATTGAAGGAAAAAGAAGAAAGAAAGAAAACATCACTATTAGTTTATTACCGTACACAGATCACAGCCTTACCTACTTTTTCCTGGTGTTTTTGGAGATTCATTAGGATGAGATGCACAAAATGATTTAATACACCTGACAGTGCTGACTCGTTTTCCTGTGTAAGCAGCAGCTCGTTCTATTGTTTTGCTGAGTGGGAACACTAACTGGTTGTTATCCTTTTCTATATCACAACTTTCTGCAACTTTTGCTATTATTTTGCGACCAGCACTATGCACGACTGTACGTGCATGTTTCCGAGTCGGAGTTCGCTGCTCGGAAGGTACATATGATGATAAGTTTGGTGTGCCCTCAGCCATAATTACAAACTGTTAAGCTATAGTAATTAACCTCAAACTTGCACAAAACGAATGCACACAGAAAACAAAAAGCGCACGTAAAAGCTTAGCATATTAGTCCCTAGATGTCAGAGTGTACTAGTGTAGTGTACTAGTATAGCGTATTTCATGTTTCCAAGTTATCATCTGTGTTTACGGAGTTAGCTGAAACCTACCGAGTGAGGACTTGGAGCCAGATCGCTCAAGATATCTTACGCATACTGTAAAATATGAAGCTATTAACAGTGAAGCAAACAAATATATACAAATATAACAATTTGTAACTTAAAACTTCACTTATAAGAAACGATGATACTTTTGAAAAATTCAATTATCAAAAACCTGTTAATGATATTCCTACCCTTAAAAAAATAAAAGATGATTATAATTTTAGAAAATTTACTTACAATTCTTAGGTTAATAAACATTTTCAAATTTTTTTTAAAGAGTTTGGTATAACTTTAGTTCTTCAAAATAAAATGTAGTACTAAAATTTTGTTGCATTTCTCTAAACAAGATAAAATTCCTAATAATGAAAACTCTGGTATTTATCAGTTTATTTGTTTCGATTTTGATAAAGTTTATATTGGAAACACAAAACGTAATTTAGAAACCAGAACGTAACCTTAAGTATAAACAGACTGATAAGTCGGCCATAGCAGATCATTTTTGGTCATTTAACCATGAAATAAATCCAGAAGTTAAATTATTAAAACAATTAAATGGTTCAATAGATATAATGGTTTGGGAAAAGATATTCATTTTAAAAAAACAAACATCGCGTAATGAATTTTGAAACACCAGCAGTCGATTCTGTTCTTAAGTTTGTTTTATTTTCAGATTTTGGCAGTACTAACAAAGCATATAACATCTAGCATTCGTAACAATGATGACAGCTTTGTTGTTTCTGGCTGAGGATGTGTAAAAGTTTTACTTGAAATCGTGATTCCGGACAATTTATAAGAAAAGTATCATAATTTCTTAAAAGATAAGTGAAGTTTTAATTTACAAATTGTTATATTTGTATATATGAGAAGACTTTCTATAAATACTAAAATTTAATTTATTATTATTTCTTATTATCTTTAAATCTAGATAGCCAGTATTTGAACCATGCATCTTCCGCATTTTGAGAATAATTTAATGTTGTACTGGCATGTTGTCATGGTATCTCAGTGGTAGAGCAGCCGTGCATAGTTGGAAGATGTCAGGTTCAAATCCCAGATATGGCATTGAACTTATTAGTTCTGATTCTACCTTTCAAATATCATCATCATCATCATCATCATCATCATCATCATCATCATCATCATCATCATCATCATATCCCTTCTTAGATATTAAAAGTATCTCAGAACAAATGAATGATTTAATTCTTGCAGTTTTGTATTTCAAGTTATTGAGTCATTTATATTCATAATTCCTCAATATCTATCATTTTTAATGTTTATCGCTCTGTCATAAAAAGTAATATATTAAGGATTTGTTGTACTTAGAGACTGCATTCATTAGTTTTGATAAAGTCTTCATATACTCTTTCATTCCAAAATTCAGGGGAATATTGCATGAGAATCTTAATATCTTTGTGGTTCATAGGTATGGGCCTGCGTAGCTCTTCAGCAATACAGATCCATCACCAACTGGAGGATAAACAGAAGGTTCTTGAAATGTACATTTTATTCCTAAAGGAATTGAAACTGTGGGACAGGGTAAGTACTTATATTTACAGTGTACACGCAATTATAATTTCAAAATATATTCTCATGTGTTTTGTATTTTCAGTTTTCAGCAGTTTCCTCTCGAGGAGCAGTAATGGCAACTTCGTATGTATTGGGAGAACATGCAGAGAAGCTTGTGGGAGCCATTGCATTGAGGACATTGCAACCTCTGTAAGTTTTGCAAGTGCTTCACCAAACATGGAAGACACTTAACAATTATTTTACTAAGCAGAAGACAGATTCTAATTAGTTTGTTTTAAGAAAACACTGTGGTTGTAATGACCCACAAACATCTATTAAATGAAATACAGATTTGTTATTTGTCTGTTTTTTTGTTGTTTTTTTTTTTTTTTTTTTTTTTGGGGGGGTGGCGTTGTGTATATGGTTTTTTTTTTTTTTTTAATATATTAAACCAAAAGTAAAGGCAAGAAAGCACTTTTGGTTATTTATTAGTTTTGTTTTCAGTAATGTCTTCCAGACATCTACAAACTGTGGGATTGGAAGATACTCCTCTAGCAATCTCATATCTTTCTGTAAATTAATCTGCATATCAACCAACATTGCCATCTACTCTTAGTAATCTGTCTTTGGGTGCTGGAAACAGATGCTTACTACAAATATAAATTTGTTCTTTATTCAGAATAATAAGTTTATCCTCATATATTCAAAGTATTTCATGAAAGTTTTAGATTAGATCACATATTCCAAATTTCACTAAATGAAATATTTATCTCTGCACCAGTCTCAAGGAATGTCTTCCACATCTTCAAATGAATGTGATATGGTCAAACTGACCTAAGTAAGTGATAATTTGTCCTATGTACAGATAGTCTGGCTACTTATGCACCATATGTGCTACTCAATTATCCTGGTGACCTGACCAAATTGCACCACTGAGGAGCCCTTTGCCCTCTTAGTCCCCAATAATCCCTCTTCGCTTTGTCATTCTTGCATTCTCACATCTCTTAACTATTCTAATCAATTTTTCTTTTGCTTTTCATAATACCCAACAATTCTTCCTTTTTCTTTCCCAGACAACATTTTTATAACTATTTTTTGTCAGTTTTATCCAGTTGTTTCCCCCACATGTTTTGTGTCCATGTAATTAATTCCTAACATTCTGTCGTTCTCTTCACTGTTTTCCAGCTGAAATCCATGCTTTTTTTTTCAGCCAAAATGTATTCTTACAAAATCTAGTGAAATGTAAAATTAAAATTGTTGCCCATATTGAGTGCAAGAGTTTGCATTCTGTCTTCATTGTTGATGCAGAAGAAATTCTTTAATGCACTGCATTTAGTGCTGCCATCTTCCATCTGTTAACCTAAAATTGCCTTACAGGCACCTATTCGACCATTTCTGTTCCTTAAAATTAGTAGGATTACAGAGTGCAGGCCATATATGAGCAAACGGCAAGCAGGCTATAGTAATATGCAGTCCTCTTCTGTGTGTCTACTTGTTTGTAGTGCAGTATTGTTATTTTCTGAGAATAGAGTTGATAGGTTTTAGATTTACATTTGTTGTACAATATTGAGTGAGAGTTCCAGTAAACTTTTTACAGAAAAAATGCACTTGCTGAAACAAAAATACTAAAATGGAGGGGGTAATGAAACATACTGTGTCTAAAAGAGAACAAAATAAAAGAATTAAGACTCAATTTTGTATTGAGCTGTGTCTCTCAAAATTATAAAATATCTTGCTTTTGGCAATCTTATCCTTCATTTTGCCCCTAACGAAGTGATCATTCTAATACCCTTGCACATTATAAGTAAGATATGTCATGAAGTAAACATCTTAAATGCGTCAAGAAAAGAACCTTAAAGTTTACAGTTTGGTGTGCATGTGTCCTTGCATGCGTGCCTCAGGTTAAAAAGAAATTGAATTTAGTTTAATTTTAGTTATACTTTTCAGTAGAAACTTAAATGTACAGTAAAGTTGTGTACTTCTCAGGTATACTTTGTGATAATTGTTTAATTCATACTGGCTGCATGTAAGGCTGGAAAAATTGAATGGACTTCCATTTGTTGGGGTCATTCCATATCTATCTCAGCATTACCATAGAGTCACTCTCTAGGAATCTTGTGAGAATTCTGTCACTCTTGTTTAGATTTAGCTGTAGAAAAGCTTGTTCACCGTCACATACAGTTGCCTTGGAATGTTTTCTAAATCTCTTTAGTGTCCCTAGGATTTCAGGTAACAGGTCAAAACCCCTTTCCAATGCATCATTCAATGATAGGGAGTCCTTTTCATGTGAGAATGTGTTGAAAACAATCCTGTATTTCCTGTTGGCTGTCTTGTGTTTACTCACAATGTGGTGTGGCATGTAATAAACATCTTTGGAATCATCGTTACTAAAATTAGGCAAATGAGTCAACCTTGTATATACTTTTCTCCACTTACAAGTTTTTTGATGAAGACTAGTTTCTGGGAACCTCTTCCCTATCGTCAGTTCTGTGGTTGACTGATGATGCATCCGGTGTCTGCATCTGGCTTGGTGTCGTGCTGCCATCTAATGTCCTGGTAAGTTTGATGACGTCATCTACTGCGGGAATTTCAAAATTCATCAAGAGGTCCTGTCTGGCAGATGCAGACACCGGATGCATCATCAGTCAACCACAGAACTGACGATAGGGAAGAGGTTCCCAGAAACTAGTCTTCATCAAAAAACTTGTAAGTGGAGAAAAGTATATACAAGGTTGACTCATTTGCCTAATTTTAGTAACGATGGCACTCCACTTTCTGAAATACTTCTTTTTGTTCTATATCTGGAATCATCGTTTGGAGGGGTGGCTTCTACCTGATCATTCCGTATATAATCCAAAATGTGACTGTGAAAAATGGACTTCAGTTCGTTCCTTCCTTGCAGTTTATTTTATAGGGAAGAGAATCACTTTACAGCAACAGTGAGATTTTCTGAAAATAATATAACCTTAGATAGATGGCAACACAACACCAAGCCAGATGCAGACACTGGATGCATTATCAGTCAACTACAGAACTGACGATAGGGAGGAAGTTCCCAGAAACTAGTCTTCATTAAAAAACTTGTAAGTGGAGAAAAGTATATACAAGGTTGACTCATTTGCCTAATTTTAGTAATATAACCTTCTTTCGGGGCAGTGAGACAACTCTTCATCCTTCTTCTATTCGGCAAGAGTTGCGGAAATATTGATGAATAGTGTGATCTGTTGATTGTGTTGTTCGCTCCAGATGCTCCATATCTTGTTTGCTCCTTTTTGACTTGCAGTTATTAGTGTTTACATGAAAAGAAGCTGCTGTAGGTACCAAGGAGACCAGGAGAATGTTGTCTCCACATATTTTCTGTATTGCAAGGGCTTCTTGTACTTCCTCATCCAGAAATTCCATTAACCATGTTAGATTTCCTGAATGTTTTGTCATTTGGCATGAATGAACCAAAGGTAACAGATATCCTTGGGGGAAGGCTCTTAGTATCTTTGGTACTAGAATTCGCCCATAGGCATCAGTATATTCTAGAGCTTAAGTGCTTCTAGCCGCAGATAACATTCAATGTGTGGTGTTTAAAACATTGGGGCTCTCTGACACAGTTTATTCCCAATTTTCTAGGAAATCTAATGGTTTTGGATAATTTGGTTTTTGTCCCCATATCATGATTGAAGAATCTGTTTTGTTTGTTCATAGGTATCTGTGGTGACTGCTATGTCCTCAACTAGTTATTTAGGCTCATCCTCCAGGTAACCTCTGAGGAACACGTGTTGATCATTGAGATTGCAGTGTTCTCAAAAACTATGCCATTCTTCTATATTGCCACAAAATGGCTGCAGTTTTATCATAGACAATTTTATGATGCGGGCACCTAAGTGGGAAGCAGTAGTAGATGACTGAATAGATGAGCTACTGCAGCTCTCCGCCAGTTTCTGCTTGTGTATTAGATTTTTTTATCTTGATAATGATTGCTTGCTACAGTCTATATATTCTTCAAAAGCAAGAACATTGCTCTCATATTCAGTATCGTCAAGAAGGTCCTGAAATTTGGCTGTGGGAAGCCCGCTATCACCATTTTTGGCCACTTTATACATGAGCTCTCTCTCTCTCTCTCTCTCTCTCTCTCTCTCTCTCTCTCTCTCTC
>CM060947.1:195686362-195709347 GCA_030765055.1 Mantis religiosa
AAAACCCGCCCCACAAATCTCACTTTGCAGTCGCCTGGGATCGAACCCGGGCCGCCTTGGTGAGAGCCAAGTGGTCTAACCACTAAGCCACGGTGTGGCCTTTTTCGAAACACATTTAACTAAAACCTTCCCTCATATTTTTAAAACCTGGCACATACGTAGACGACATCTTTGCAATAGTACACTACAAACAAATAGATGATGCTTTGAAACTACTCAACCTTCAAGAACCCAGCATACAATTCACAGTAGAAACTGAAGAGGACTGTACTCTACCTTTGTTGGACCTTAAAATCACAAAAAACAATGAAAAATTAGAATTTGGTATTCATAGAAAAGCAACACACACAGATAATTACATCAAAGCAAATAGTTTCAACCCAGTTCCACACAAACATGCCACCATCAACAGTCTCACACACAGATTAGTAAATCTACCCCTCAGCCAGCAAGAATATAAAAAAGAATGCCATCAAATCTTAAAAACTGCAATTAAAAATGGATATGGAAAAAGCCTTGTAGATAATAAACTAAAATCATTCAAACTTCAAAAGAGATTAAAACAGATCACACCTCTTTCACCAATAAAACAAGAAATTAGATTTTTAAATTTACTTACCACCCCTGGGCCACAAAAAAGTTCCAAAAAATATTCAAGAAATACAATATAACATTGGCACCAAAAAACAATTACAACATTAAAAACCTACTTAACAATAATAATACTGATAAGATAAAACCAGAAGAAAAGTCAGGCATTTACAAGATTAAGTGTAAGGACTATGAAAAAATTTATATAGGGAGGACAAAAAGAAACATAGGCACTAGAAAGAGAGAATATTTTAGGCACTTAAGGTAGTACAAAAAAGTCCGCAATAGCAGCTCATTTCTGGTCTGAAAATCATGAAATTGAAGATAGCACCAAATTACTGAAATATGTACAAAAACATAGTGAACTCATCATATGGAGAGAATATACATAGAAAAACATAAAAACCAACTAATGACTTTGAAATCCTGCCAGAAGAGAACCCCACATTTAAATTCATCACAAAATCAACAGATGGCAGCAGCAACTCCAGAATTACCCACACCACTGGATCAAGCTTTAGTCGCATAAGAGCCGACGATGCGAACGATGGTTCGCGAAACATGTCCTCAATATAGGTACGTAAGTGAAGCCAATGTGTAATAAATATGACTCATCTATAATTTAATAATTATTTCACTTCACTGTGGTGTTCCTATACAGTTAAATGTCGAAAAGAGATGTTTATACGAAAGCAGACAAAAGAAATAAGATGGTCATCATGGACAAACAAGACTACATTTCTAGAATGACAGATTTGTTGGCAAGTGATGAATTCCAGGAAATAAAGTCTGGCCCTTTAAATATGTGTGTAGAAGAGTTAAATGAAACAATTAAGGATAAAATGATCATACCAAAAGAAAATAAAGTTTAAAACCAGACAACCCTACAGTAGCTAGCATACATGATTACTCAAAATTCATAAAACGGGAAATAAGATGCGCCCAATCATTAACAACATAAACAACCCTGCTACAAACTATCCAAATGGCTAAACAAAAAATTTCATTTCATTTCATTTCATTTTATTTCATCCTTATGCTCAATTTACATAGGATACGTCAGAATACATTATATACATGATATTTATTTTGATATTTGATATTTATTTATTTCTACAGTATCACTTATAAATTCAGTACAATAAAATTTAACAAAGAACATGCTGTATTATACATTCTGCACAAATACATGAAATTGCTGACCTTAAGATTTACTTGCTGACTCAGGTTCCCTGGCCATAAGCCTTTGGTTTTCCTGATCAGCTTGATGTCATTTCTTCTTGACCTTCGCTTCTTTTGCCCTAATCCACTTTTCTCTTATCCTGTATAAGAAATCTCCTATACATCTATTTTTCTTTTCTCCCATCCCCATTAACATGCGTACTGCCAATATCCAAAAGAAAATAAAGTTTAAAACCAGACAACCCTACAGTAGCTAGCATACATGGATTACTCAAAATTCATAAAACGGGAAATAAGATGCGCCCAATCATTAACAACATAAACAACCCTGCTACAAACTATCCAAATGGCTAAACAAAAAATTTCATTTCATTTCATTTCATTTTATTTCATCCTTATGCTCAATTTACATAGGATACGTCAGAATACATTATATACATGATATTTATTTTGATATTTGATATTTATTTATTTCTACAGTATCACTTATAAATTCAGTACAATAAAATTTAACAAAGAACATGCTGTATTATACATTCTGCACAAATACATGAAATTGCTGACCTTAAGATTTACTTGCTGACTCAGGTTCCCTGGCCATAAGCCTTTGGTTTTCCTGATCAGCTTGATGTCATTTCTTCTTGACCTTCGCTTCTTTTGCCCTAATCCACTTTTCTCTTATCCTGTATAAGAAATCTCCTATACATCTATTTTTCTTTTCTCCCATCCCCATTAACATGCGTACTGCCAATATCTCTTTACCTACACTGTCCCATTTCTTATCCCATATTTTTCTTCTGTAATTTGTTAGCTCCTTACATTCTATCAGGTAATGAACAGTGCTTTCTTCATCTCCACAAAATTCACATATTCCTACCTCATTACTTCTCAATCCATGCTATGCCTTCTCTTCCAGTTTTGTTACATTGATCTACATATTTTTCCCTACCCCATTCTGTCTTTAATTGCTTATAAAATTTCAAAGATTTCTTTTCTTCTATACTTTCCCATATCTCTTGCTTATCTATGTCTTGTAGTCTAGTTCACACTTCCTTCCAAAAACTGTTATAATTTGTCTCCTCTGCTCTCCATAGATCTCCCATACCTATCTTTAATATCATTCTTTCCAATTCCGACCACCAACTATTTGTATTTTTAATGCTTTTCTGTTGCTTCCTGCACAGATTCAATAATTCTCCTTTCTGCCCTTTAATACACTTATACCAGAATTTCAATATTCTCTCTATTATTATTCCCCTCCTTTTTGTATTACCTAGCTCTAGTAATGCCACCTCTCTTGGTGCCGATTTTGGCAGCCCTAGTAGTTCTTTGCAAAGCAATCCATACATCTGGTCTAATTGTGTTTCTATCTCTGATGTGCCCCATACCTCCACTGCATACATTGTTCTGGCTTCCACGACCGCTTCATACATTCTTTCTAACCACCTAACTGACATCTCCAGTTTATATTTACATATTCTTACCCCTGACATTGCCGCCCTGCCATTAGCTATCACTTTTCTGGCTTGTGCAGCCCATCCTCCACTGCTACACATCCTCACACCTAAATAGTCATACTCGTTTACAACTTCTGCCTTTTGGTCTTCTATGAACCATTCCTCTCCTTTCCTAAGTATTGATCCTCTTTTAAATACCATTATTTTTTATTTTTTTCTGTTTATTCTTAGTCCCCAGTCAGTGTAAAACCTATGGATTGCCTCAATTGACTTCTGTAGACCTATTACGGAAATTGCTCCTACCGTTAAATCATCCGCATACAATAAACCAGGGATCTCTTTGTTCATTATTATTGGGAAATGGGCATTGCTTTCCTTAACCCTCTCTATTATGTCATCTATAAATAAATTGAATAGTATAGGACTCAATTTGCACCCCTGTCTTAAGCCTAACTTCTGTTTGGCTTCTTCTGATAAGACATTCAACCCACATCTTATTCTGAATTTCACCCCACTATAAATTTTATCAATTTTGTTTATAAACCTCACGCTCACCCCTTTTCTTCTTAGTTTCCATTTTAAAGCCTCCCTGTTTATCGTATCGAACGCTTTCTCAAAATCCATAAAAAACATATACAATCTGCCCCTTTTCCTGCTCAAGTATTTATTGATTAACGTCTTGATTATATTAATTAACGCCTTCTACGTAGAGTTTCAAGCCTTTAACGAATGCTTTTTTCTTGTCAGCCCGGGCCACCTTCATTCTTCTAATGAATCCTTTCTTTAATTCTTGCTCCTTTTTTTGTATAGTCTTGTTCAATAAAAATATTCGAACCTTTCAGTTGACTAGTTTTCTGTAGTATTTTCCATTTCATCTTTGTCCTAGCCAATTTCACTACAATCGGCCTTGGTCCTCTTCCCATTATTCCAATCCTGAACGTATCCACGATCTCCCAAGTTAAGGCAATTCCCAGCTTAACTTGGAAGAGCTCCTCTATCTGCTCCCAGATACTGCCATCTCGATTTTCGTTAATGCCAAATACCATAAGATTTTGTTTTCTTCTTTTGTACTCCGCTCTTTCTATTGCATCTATTCTGCGGTCACATTCTCGTAGTTCTTTCTCCGTTTCATCATTTTTCCGTTTCAGCAAAATGTTCATCTCTGCGATCTTTTCAGCTATTTTTCCTTCAATTCTTTTCTCCATTTCCGCCATTCTGTCTAATTTCTTCTCTATCACCTCTATTTTATTCAGTATTTTTCAGTATTATTCAGTATCAGTATACTTTTTCAGTATCTCTTCAAACATCCTCGTTGCGGATCCAGGGTTTAGCTCGACTCCTCCTATCACCAACAATGCCATGACTACCAAAATGGTCTATGCATCGCTCGTTCCATTTTTTACAATATTGTTCATCGCCAAACATTTTTTGGAGCGAAAACGCCCGATTCTAGCCCTGTATAACTCCAGTTGCACACCCATGTTTATCCCGAGCATAAGCACCGTCGCAACACGTCTTACCTCGATTACATTTTGTAATATCATTACCTATGATTTTACAGTTTTAATTAGACACACACACACACACGCGCACGCACCCGCCCACACCCACACCCACACCCCTCACCCCCCATACCACACCACACCACACACACCACACCACACCACACACACCACACCCCACACACCACACCCCACCCCACACACACCACACCCCACACACACCACACCCCACACACACACCACACCCCACACACACCACACCCCACACACACCACACACACCACACCCCACACACACCACACACACCACACACACCACACACACCACACACACACACACACACACACACACACACACACACACACACACACACACACACACACACACACCACACACACACACACACACCACACACACACCACACACACACACACACACACACACACACACTATGTTTAGTACTGTGCTTGAATTCTTCAATGCTATATAATGTATTTTCTATTAAAAATCGTTTTAATGCTTTTAAGCACATCTTTCTTTGTTCTATACCTTTTATTTCTTTTGGTAGTCTGTTATAAAACTCTTTTCCTGTACTTTAAATTGAATTATTATTTAGTGTTCCGCTGAGTGCGGAACATGTGAATATATGAAAGCATAATACACCTGCTTCAGTGTTTTATTATGCATGGTATTTTTGACCTGTCTTAGTATATACAAACCTTTATTCATTTTTTTCGTTATGTGGATTATATGTGAAGCTACCAAAATTTGAAAGCCACAGTATTAAAAATTTGTTGGAATTCATCAACAAAACTAAAAATCTACAATTTTCCCTCACCGACCGAATGGTATCTTTTGATGTAATCTCTCTGTTCCCAAGTGTGCCAAGCGACAAACTCATGGAGTACATGCAAATATGGCTTCAGTCCCCACAGTTAGACCAAAACATCATAGAGGAATACCTTCACTTAACAAATATTTGCATTGAACAGTCCTTTTTTACATTCAATAAAAAATGTTCAAACAAAAATCAGGACTATCTATGGGCAACCCATTGTCCCCATTTTTGCCAGACCTCTTCATGAGTTTTCTTGGAAACCCATATCACAAAGGCATTCCCACTAATTTTCAAACATTGGTATAGATATGTGGATGACATTTGGTCAATAGTAAATGAGAAACAAATGGATGATGCATTAAAACTACTTAATTTACAAAATCCTGCAATAAAATGTTCAATAGAGAAAGAGACAAACAATTAAATCCCTTTCTTAGATTTGAAACTTACCAGAAAACATAATAAACTTGAATTTGGCATACATAGGAAGGAAATACACACAGAAAATTTCATAAAAGCAGATGGATATAACCCAAGACAACACAAGCATGCTGTTATCAACAGTTTAACTTACAGGCTGGTTAATGTACCTTTAAACAAGAATGAATATATCAAAGAGTACAATAATATCATTCACATTGCAGAATAAAATGGATTTAGTGCTGAATTGATCAAAAAGAAAATTGATAAATTCAAAAGACAACAAACATGCAAACAAGTAACTACGTTTTCCCCAATCAGCAATGAAACTTCATACAGAAAATTTATATATCATCCCAGAGTTACACACATTTTTCAAAAAGTCTTCAAAGATCACAATATTACTTTGGCCCCACAGAACAAATTTAGTGTACAACACCTTTTGAAATCATAATACAAAGGAGATACCCACAGACAAAAAATCAGGTGTGTACCGGATAAACTGCAAAGGCTGTGACAATTTTTACATTGGAAAAACAAAAAGGAACTTGAACAGTAGGCTTAAAGAGCATTTTAGGAACAATAAGAACAAAGAAATAGATAAATTGGCGGTAGCGTACCATTTTTGGAAGGAGAATCATATAGAATGAGAAATCTACTTATTAAAAAGTGTCAAAGGTCCAACTGCATTAACCACGTGGGAAAAAGATCTTCATAAAGAAATATGAAAGAAAATTGTTTAATTTTGACACTACCCTTGAAGAAAACCCAAACTTCAAGTTCATCAAGATACTGACAGAGACACACCTATCGCCTCCAATGAGTTCATCAAACCAATGTCCATTAGTCGACAACAGCTGATGATGTTAGGAAGATTCTAACGAAACACGTTCTATTTTTTTTTTTTTTTTTTTTTTTAATCAGGTAAATACTACCAGTATTTAAGTGGAGTATTGAGTATTAGTTTGACTCAAAATTATATTAATAGAAATTATATTTTATCTTAAAGAACATTTATTTATTCTTTGGCCCATTCAAAACAATCCCCTTCGGATATAATGCACTTGCGTCAGTGCTTTTTCCAATCTTGAAGCACTTCTGGAACTCACTTTTTGTTATGGTGTTCAGCTCCTTCAACGATTCTGTTTTTATCTCATCAATAATAACAAACTGACTTCCTTTCGTAGTCGTCTTCAACCTAAGGAATAGAAAGAAGTTACAGTAGGTCATGTTCAGAAAATACATGACAAAGGCAACATAACGGTTTTGTTTTTGACCAAAAAAAAAAAAAAAAACAACAACAAGCATTCAAGGTGTGAATGAGAGCATTATTGTGATAAATTTTCCATGAGTGGTTTTACTACAATCCTGGTCAACCTCTCTGATGGTTACAAATATTATAATTTGTAACTTAAAACTTCACTTATCCTATAAGAAATGATGAAACTTCTCTTATAAATTGAGCAGGATCGCAATTTCGTGAAAACTTTTTTCACATCTTTTTTCCACTGTTAATAGCTTCATATTTTACTATTTATTCTCTGATGGCTATTTACTGATTTTCCAGAACCATTTTCTTCCCATTGTTGTCAGTAATTTGATGTACAGGGGCATCCAGAGAGGTTGTCATCTTCGTCTTCTTGATTCTCTTTGAAATGTTAACTCTTGTAAACTCTTGTCTTACTTATAGTAGATTCAATAAAACAAGTTAACATTTCAAATGTGGTGCTGCACTTTATTCCATTTTTCAAGCTAAATTTAATGCTAAGTAAAAATTTGTCAAACACTCGAAAACATGTATTACCTATTCGACTGTCAACAATAAACTAAATTCCAATGTGTAAGGACTATGATACAATGAAGCACAAAATGCATATAATTTTGAGTCAAACTAATACTCAGTGCTCTACTTATTGCTAGCATTTACCTAGAATGCGTTCCAGGCAAATACTAGCAATAAGTGGAGCATTGAGTATTAGTTTGACTCAAAATTATAATAAACTAAATATTTAAAACAGTTGAAAATGCAAATATACACATACAACAGGAGCATGTATACTAACAATGTGAAAAAAAATACGAGGGTTATTCATAAAGTAAGGTCTATTATTTTTTATAAATTAAACCATCATAGATATTTGCAAATTTGTTTTATTGGATTTCTTACATCTTACTCTTTTTCTACATAGTGGCCATATTTGTTTAAACATATGTCATAACGTCCTACAAGCTTCAGTATACCCACATCATACACGTCTGCCGCCTGTGAGGATAACCAGTCATCAACTACTTCTTTCACCTCGTCATCTGTGTGGAAATGCTTGCCACCGAGAAACTCCTTTAGGTAGCGGAACAAGTGAAAATCGTTCGGCAGCAGGTCTGGACTATACTGTGGGTGCTCCATCTGTTCCCATCCAAAAGAGCTGATAAGATCTTGGGTTCACCTTTCAAAATGTGGTCTGACATTGTCATGCAGCAACAACACTCCAGACGTCAGAAGGCCACGTCACATATTCTGTATTGCACATTGGAGGTTAGTTAGAGTAGTGCAGTAAGCGTCTGCATTGATGGTTGTCCCTCGTTCCATAAACTTGACCAGCAACACTCCATGTCTATCCCAAAACACGGATGCCATCACTTTCTATGTTGAGATTGTCTGCTTGGCCTTGGCCTTGACTGGTTATGTCATGTGGCGCCATTCCATCGATTGACGTTTTGACTCAGGTGTCATGTGATAAACCCGTGTCTCGTCCCCAGTGACACTGTGTTCAATAATTGATCTCCCTCATAATATCGGCTCAAAAAGTTCAGTACACAAGCCATTCTTGTCATTTTGTGTTCCTCAGTAAGCAGCCTTGGAACCCAACATGAATTTCTTCCATAGCACTACAGCCCAACTTTAGCCTTGGCTTCTCTTAAGCGTTGCCTCCATTCTTCCCTATTTATTGCATCTCTTTCCAGATTCCTGCTATTCAGTAAGTTTCTTGCATCTATTCTCACCCCATCAAACCATCTCTCCCTTGGTCTGCCAACTGCTCTATTCCCAAACATTTTGCCTTTTAACGCTTTTAAGGGTATACTTTAGTCATTCATTCGTAATACATGACCAGCCCACCGAAGTCTTCTTAATTTAACTATTCTTGTTATATCTGGCTCTTTATATATGTCATATATTTCGCTGTTATATCTATGTCTCCATAATCCATTATCATTCACTGGGCCTAAGATTCTTCTCAAAATCTTTCTTTCAAAGGCACATAATATATTCTCCATTTTCTTTGTCATTACCCATACTTCACATCCGTATGTCAATATTGCTCTTCTTATTGTTTTATACAATCGTATTTTTGTTTGTCTGTGTATGTCTTTAGACCTGAATATTGGTAATAATGTGAAATATGCTTTATTTGCCTTTGACTGCCTATTCTTTATCTCATATATTCCATTATTATCATTACTGATTATTGTACCTAAATATGTAAATTCTTGAACTGCATTTACTTTTATTAGGTCTATCTGCTGTCTGTTATTGTTCAAGTTAGGCTTACGTGTCTGTATTAACATTTTAGTTTTCTCCATATTTATCTGTAAACCAATTTCCTGTGCATTATCCTGTAGTTCTTGGAAGGTTTGAGTTAAATTTCTTTTTGTTCTTGCCATTATATTTATGTCATCAGCATAAGCCACTAATTGTACTAATTTGTGTATTGGGGTTCCATCCGTATTTATCTTTAACTGTCTTATTACATGCGCTAGGGCAATATTAAAGAGTAATGGGGCCAGCCCATCCCCTTGTTTTAAGCCTTTTGTTGTATATACCATGTCAGTGAGTTCTTCTTGTATTCTAATTTTAAAAGCTGAATTATCCATGTTTTTTTTAACCAATCTCACCAGTTTCTTTGGTATCCGGAAATTCAACATGACATTGTATAATTTCTCTCTATTTATGGAGTCATACACTTGTTTAAAATCTATGAAAAGCTGTTACACATCTACCTTATGCTCCCATAATTTCTCTAAAATGATCGTAACTGTGAATAATTGGTCTATTGTTGATTTACTTTTTCTAAATCCTGCCTGATATTTGCCTATTATTTGTTCTGTATACTGTTCTATTCTATCCTTAAGTAACATCGTCAACACTTTATAGCAATTACACAATAATGATATGCCTCTATAATTTGTACATTCCAACTTATCTCCTTTATTTTTATATATTGGGCATATTACACTCTGCTTCCAATCCTTTGGTATTTCTTCATTTTCCCACACTTTAATTATTATTTTATGCAATTGCTTAATAATATGTTCACTATTAATTTTAATTAACTCTGATGGTATTCCAATTCCAGGTGCTTTATTGTTTCTTAACTTGGATATTGCCATGGCAACATCCAATATATCAGGGTTTTGTATTTCTTCTTCTCCTCCATCATTTCTTAATATTTGATTTAAATGTTCCATCTTTTCATTATTATCGTCATTTGTATTTAATAATGTATTAAAATAATCTTTCCATCAGAATCTCTATACAATATTGTTCTGGGTTTAAAACCTTTTGGCCACGCCGTGGCTCAGTGGTTAGACCGCTTGGCTCTCACCAAGGCGGCCCGGGTTCGATCCCAGGCGACCGCAAAGTGAGATTGGTGGTGGACAACACGGCGCTGGGGCGGGTTTTCTCCGGGACCTCCGGTTTCCCCCGCCATCTCATTCCACCGATGCTCCATCTTCATCTCATGTATCATCAGTGTCATCGCCTGCGGTGCCGTATGTAGTAAAAGCGGGCGTTAAACACTACACATTTCATTTCAAAAACCTTTTAATTGTCTAACCTTCTTAAAACCATCAAATGTTCTATTTTCTTTAAAATCTTCTTCCATATCTATCAGGTTCTTGTTTACTACCAATCTTTTTTTCTTTCTGCAGATTTTATCAGCTTCTCTCCTTTTGTTTCTATAAAACTCATGCTTTTGGCGGGTAGGTCTGGATATATATTCCATATATGCTTTATTTCTATCTTCTATCATTACCCTACGTTCTTCATTGAACCATTCATTTCGTTCTCTCTTAGATTCCATTCCTAGGACTTCCTGTGCTGTATTATCTGTTCTTTAAAATGTTTCCATGCTTCATCTACATTTACTGTATCTTCAATAGCGTTGCTATTTATAATTGTCGCATCTTAAGTTGGTGATTGGCATTTTGCCTCCACGTGCTATTCAGCTGCGAAAATAAGGAGAGGGGATAAACACGTCACTGACACGTCATTGCGGTCACCTAGCAACCAGCAATCCACCAATCAAAAGTAAACTGTTGCCATAGCAACCCGGCACGCTTATCCTACGTTGCCAACAACTCTATCGCACTACACCACGTGCTTTATGCATGACGTTAGTCTATCGGCATGTTTAGGTTTGCAGTAAACAGTCACTGCTGCTATTGTTGCTTCGCTTATAAATCAGCGGTATCACAATACCGTCGTCGTTCATTGCTCTTTAGTATGAGACGGTATGCATTGTTGGAAAAGAACAGGTGTGGATTTAGTTTCAAGGAATATCTTATGAGGTTGTCTGGGTTAATGACCAACCTTTTCAGTTGAATGACCAACCCTTCTTACCTGCCTTTGTCCGGTCCAGTTCTAACATGAATAACCCTTACGGTACTTAGGGTATTTCTCCCTGTCATCACTGCCAAAAGAGTGTACTGCTTCAAAGAGTGAAGGTTTCACAGAGTGTAAACAGCTTTACATCTTTGCAGCATAATTCGTGTGTTTCAGTGATCAACTTTAGTGTTTCAGTGATCAACTTCAGTGTTTCACTGTAACTTTAACATTAAGCTAATTATCGTTACTAATGGCTACAACAAACAATTGTGCTACAGAAACAGACAGAAAGAAATTATCTGTGAAGACCACAAAAAATGTTTTTGGGTACGGAATTCCAATTAAATGACAAGTAAGGGAAATTATATGTGCGTGTTCAAGAACATTTTTAAAAAAGTATGAATTGCTTGAATCGGTAAAAGCAAACTGCAGTTCCCAAAATATATAGTTAATGAAATTGCTGCAGAAAAAGGCCACAAAAGTATTAGACTTCCTCCCTACCATTGCCATTTTAATGAAATAGAGTTGATTTGGGTCCATATAAAGGGATACGTAGCATGCAACAATACAGATTTCACTATATAAAACTAACAGAAGAAGCAATACCAAAAATAAGTGCTAAAAATTGGAAAGATGCTGTTTGTCACACAAAAGTTATAGTGGCAGCATGGGTAAACGAAGACGTTTTGAAAGAAAGTGGAAGAACTCATAATTTCCGTGGGAGATTGCAGTAGCTCTGACGACGACGGCGGCAATGACTATGACGATCAGAAAAGCAGTACCAATGACAGCAAGGACTCAGATAAGCGGCATATTCCCGTTGGAATAGAATGCATAATTCTGTGCAGGTATGGCACTTTTATTTCTCTAAATCTTAACTGTAGCTAACCATTTACTTTTGGTTCATTCCGAAGATTTCGTAAGCAGTAATTAGGTAACTGCTCACTAAAACATGTAGACAGTCTTATGGCAGTCTTATTATTAATACTGCAGTACGCAAATTTCTAGGAATTTGTGCGTGTGCATTACCGCAGCCGAACTTCCTCCTCCCCTCTACCTGCCATCTTCGCTGTCTATACCTTGTTTCACGTAAGCTTGCCGAGTATCTCTTAACGGTCACGTGACCTAATCACCTCTCATTGGTTGCTGTTGTGGTAATGACTGTCGTGCGGTAAAAATTAGTTCGTTATTTAACATGGTGATATATCATTATATGTTGGAAGAGAATTGTCAAATTTATATTTTCGTAACTGTTTTAATTAAATATATTACGCAACAGAGTTGATTTATCTGAAATGCATGTTAATTCTTAAACAAAGTAAAGAGGAGGTTCCTTTGCTCTCAAGCACATGGCACGATAGCATGTGATTTAGCGGTAGTGGTGACATTTGTTTATAAGACTTTTATCACTGACCTTGTTTTGAACTGGATTAGTCATGCATCGCCATTCGAAAGTGCGGGAGCTAAATTATTTTATTGATCGTTTATTGCGCATGTATTATATGTATAATGGCAGAGTCTGCCGCCAGTTTTTCGCTTAAGTATCGCAAGGATAATTATTTACAAACAGGCAAAAAAAGAATTGTGTTGCATGTGTTTAATGCACTCACAGAGAAGAATCCGTCTTTGTCAGTGAGAGAAGTCGAACAGCTGGGCTCTGAAGTTACAGGTGTGAGTGTTGGATCCGTAGGAACATTGCGACATGAAATTGAGGAAACAGGAAAACTTACCACTCCAGGCAAAAGCAGGAATAAACAAAAGTGCGTGCTCGGAGAAAATACGTGAAAAGTGTTGTGCGTCTTCATGTGTGTAGTTTTTCTTTAGAAACGAACTCCCTAACATAAGTAACATTTCGTCTGCTGTAAATGAGGATGCAGATTTACCAAATTTCAGCAGATTGCTTATACAGCTGGGATTTGTGAATGAAAAAAGAGGCAAGAAAAATGTGCTAAAAGACAGAGGTGATATTGCTGTGTGGCGAGGATGCTATTTGACAACCACACTGCACCGAGATACAAATCGCTAAATATACACGAAGAACACACGAAAAGTAAAGTATGGTGTGACACGACTTTTAAGACTGAAAGACAAGCAATTTTGAAAGGTATGTGTGCCGGTTTAAAAAATTCCAGTGGAAAAGGCCGAAGGCCTTTCATTATAAACTCTTTCAGTTTCATTGCTCAGTCATTCTGTTTCAATTTGCTCAGTTCATTATAAACTTGTATTTTTGCATGCCTTCATATCCTTATTTGTATGATTTTATTTATCTTCCCGGCAATTATTACGAAATGCGACGGGAAGGCACCGCCTATGGCGTATGACGCGAAAGCATTAGCCAATTAGGGCGAGGGGGAGGCTTGTTGAACGCGGAGTGATACATTTCAGCCGGGCAAGGTTATATGAAACAGAGATTAGCATGTGGAGCGGAACGGTAAAGTGGCAACGGTGCTATCCCCTCTCCTTCCCCACTTCTTCAACTGTCAATCACCAACTTATAATGCACCCATAATAGTTTCTTATTTATTTCTTCCTTGTAGTTATTTAATATTTTCTCATCCTTTAATTTGGAAGTGTTTATTTTATTTTGACTTTTACCTTTTTGTTTGTGTATATCAGGATGAAATAATAAGTTGAGCTAGTTATCATATTCTTGCTAAGTGCAGTCTTTCCCCGTTTTCATTTGTTAGGTCATGTAGGCTATGTTTCCCTATTGTATCCCTGTATATTTGCTCCTTCCCAATCTTTGCATTGAAATCTTCCAGGATTAGCTTAACCTGGCGTTAAATTATAGACGTCTTCTAATTTATGATAAAATTCACCCTTCGTTTCTTCTTATCTTCTGTGGGAGCATGTGCATTTATTATGGTTATATTCTGGAATTTAGTTTTTAATCTAAGAGTGCACATTCTTTCATTCACAGATTTAAAATCAATTACACAGTTTTTTATTTTCTTGTTCACTATGAAGGCAGTTCCAAATTCATGCTGTCCACTGTTATTCCCACTACAGAAGATAGTGTGTCGCATGTAGTCATATACCCCTTTTCCTATCCATCTTTCTTTTGAATTGCGACCAGATCCAGTTTATATTTATCTATTTCATCTAATAATGCTTGGAGCGCTCCAGTTTTATAAAGCGAGTGCACATTCCATGTACCAAAATCATTGTCCATTTGTCTTGCCATGTTCTTTCTCCATGTAATCCGTCCAAGCCAAGGCAAAGCTTTTTCTGAGTGATAGGGTTTTACAAGGGGGAACACTAGCCGCCCGCCAAATCCCCAACCTGGAGGACCAGGCCTCCATATTTATGACCCCTGGAGGCAGGGTGGCCTGCTTATACCCCCAGACACTGGGTTGGCTGATTGCGACCCGAGGGCCGGGCGATGGGGTCGCCACATCCCTACGCCAGATCCAACATGAACACAATTTGCAAAATTGCAAATTTTAGAAGCAGTTTTGTACCGAGTTGTTCTACCCACATCCTGAAATCCCATTGCTAAAGTGGAAATTGTGAATCGCCGGTTTTCATGGATCTTTTTATCCACAGCATTGACCAAATCTTCTGTGAACACTGATGGCCAGCCTGATCACGGTTCATCATGGACATTTTTGCGTCCGCCTTTGAAAGCTTGAACCCATTTATGCACTTTGCTGTCACTCATTGCATTGGGGCCATATACTTCACTGATCTGTCGATGAATGTCCACTGTTGAAATGTTCCTTGCCGGCAAAAACCAAATTACAAACCGTATTTCACAGTCAGCAGGCCGCTCGATTGTTTGAAACATTTTTAACTGTCACTTAACAGCACATTGTACCACTACCAATGTGAATGGTATTATTTACGCCAAGGCATGCTAGGAGTTCGTCCGCATGCACGTTTCAATGTTCACACGAAATTCAATTAGCTACGGCGAATCGGACCTTCATTTACGAATAACCCTCATATATCGAGATTTATGATAAAGTGAACTCGTCATATGGGAGAGGATATACATAGAAAAACATAAAAACCAACTTATGAACTTTGAAATCCCGCCAGAAGAGAATCCCACATTTAAGTTCATCACTAAATCAACAGATGGCAGCAGCAACCCCAGAATTACCCACACCACTGGATCAAGCTTTAGTCGCATAAGAGCCGTAAATGCAAACGATGATTTGCGAAACATGTCCTCAAAATAGGTACGAAAGTGAAGCAGATGTGTAATAAATACGACTCATGTAAAAATTAATAACCCTCATATGTTGAAAATCGGATGTATAAAGCTTGCTAAATTCATTTCTATTGTTACTTGTAAGAAGAGTAGGGTAACCTATTTCTGGCATACATTTGGTAGTAACTATTTGACACTACACGGTTTCAAATAATTGTTCTCTTAAAGGGATATTAGAACATATTTTTGCAGGTGAGATGTGGCTGGAGTATTTTGACAGCACTGCAAACAGATTGAAATAGGTCATGTATTGGAATATTACGAACATGTTTTTTACAGGTGTTATGTGGCTGGAGTATTTGACACTGCAAACAGGTTGAGATAGGTCATGTATTGGAACTGGTTTCTGAGCATTAACAAAATATAGCCTGCCTCATTATTCTCCTATATATAGAGTCTGGCAGTTCTCTTTTTCATCCATGCCTTTATTCAAACAAACACATTGAAAATAATGATAGTGTTTTGGCAAAATAACAAGTATAACTGGGTTGCTCTGTAGGTTATGAGATAAAATTACGAAAATTTTAATTGGAAAATGCAGTACAATTATTTGTAGCAAGACACAAAATGTTTTTTTTCCCCTCCATATTTTATGCTTAATAGATTCATGCCACTGTGAAAGCGAAAGTGAAAGTGAAATGTATTTATGTGGTGTAGTGCAACTGGTTTTGAAAGTAAAAGTGACAACCCCACTACAGTTTTGCACTAGCAAAACTGCAAGGTTACCAGCATGTCAGTTTTTTGTTCTCAGAAAAAACCTAAAATATCTCCACAGAAAACAAACATAGAAAAACATGTATAAAGACTAAAATTGAGTCATACCTTTTAAAACTTGTAACTTCACTCACGTCCTTTTACAAAATCAGGAACGTTTTCAAAACTGTTGCAGTTTCCTCCTCAGCTGATTAGCGACTCATCACAGTTGGTTGTCTGGATCTCTTGTAATTGACTCCCTCTCTCGGAAGATTCTTTACATAAGTTCGGTAGACCACTCACTGATGGCACATCAAAATTTAGAATATGTGGAATGTTTTTAATAATAAAATTTTTTTTCCCATGTTATAAGTTTTTTTGACAATGGTTTTAGTAGTTTGATCTCTTCTCTGATATGGTGGTTATCATTCCAGAATGAAAAGCAACTGCCGATTTTTCTATTTGTTTATATTTTATGTTCCTACGGTGTTCTGTTAATCTAGTTTTTAAATTTCTCTTTGTCAAACCAATATAAAATTTGTCACAATCTTCACAATTTATCTTATATATGCCTGATTTTTGTTCTGGTGGGATCGTGCTTTTTAAGGGATTATTTAACAATTGCTTGAGTGAGAATCTGTTTTTTGGTGCTAGTTTGATGCCATAATCTTTAGATATTCGTTCAAACCTCTGAAATGCCCAAGGGTGGTAAGTGAATTTTTTGTATTCATGTTTTGAAGTGTAGTGATCTGTTTTAATTTCTTTTGCTTGTAGTCCCGATTGATCATTTTTTTGGTTGAGTTTTAATTGAAACCATTTTTTTGTGCTGTATTTAAAATATATGTAAATTCCTTGTTATATTATTTTTGATCTAAAGGTATGCTGTTCAGTGTATGGATCAAACTTCTAAGAGCAGCTAATTTATGTGATAGAGGATTGAAACTGTTGCATTTTATGTAATTATCTGTGTGAGTAGGTTTTCTATAGATTCCAAATTTTATGCTGTCATTTTGTCTTATAATCATCAAATCTAAGAAAGACAATTGTTTGTTTTCTTCAACTTCCATTGTGAATTATATATGATGATCTTGTATATTCAGTAGTTTTAAGGAGTCAGTTGAAAACTTTTGAGGGTTTCAATCCAAAGTAAACCAAAAAAAATGATCAATCGGGACTACAAGCAAAAGAAATTAAAACAGATCACTACACTTCAAAACATAAATAAAACCTGGAAATACAAAAAATTCACTTACCACTCTTGGGCATTTCCGAAGTTTGAAGGAATATCTAAAGATTATGGCATCAAATTAGCACCAAAAAACAGATTCTCACTCAAGCAATTGTTAAATAATCCCTTAAAAAGCATGATCCCACCAGAACAAAAATCAGGCATATATAGGATAAATTGTGAAGACTGTGACAAATTGTATAGGTTTGACAAAGAGAAATTTAAAAACCAGATTAACAGAACACCGTAGGAACATAAAATACAAACAAACAGAAAAATCGGCAGTTGCTTTTCATTTCTGGAATGATAACCACAACATCGGAGAGGAGATCAAACTACTAAAACCATTGTCAACAAAACTTGAACTTACAACATGGGAAAAATATTTTATTATTAAAAACATTCCACATATTCTAAATTTTGATGTGCCATCAGTGAGTGGTCTACTGAACTTATGTAAAGAATCATCCGAGAGAGGGAGCCAATTACAAGAGATCCAGACAACAACCAACTGTGATGAGTCGCTAATCAGCTGAGGAGGAAACTGCAACAGTTTTGAAAACGTTCCTGATTTTGTAAAAGGACGTGAGTGAAGCTACAAGTTTTAAAAGGTATGACTCAATTTTAGTCTTTATACATGAAATTAGCTTCACTGTTAACAACACTTTTATTTATAACTATTCAAAATAGAAAAACATGTAAGTTCCAAAATGTGTTCCAAATAATGAGATCTGTAACTGGTTTAAATTATTGTAATGCCTTTCTGCTTGTGTGTATTACAGCCTAGATAAATAAATTTAAAGCTTATTCTATTGCTAAATTGCCAGTTACTGTGTTAACTCTTTTAGGATATTGTGAGAAAAATCTTATTTGATTGGCCCTATTAATTTATATTTATCACTGTCTTGTTATAAACCTTTATTTTTCTTTCTTTCCATCCAGGCATAGTGCTGTAATTGAGGCAGGCATAAAACAAGTTGTTTCTGAACTGGATGAAAGACCAGTGGGAGGACTAACACATCAAGACATCTTCTACAGACATGTAAGTTACTGTAAATTGTAAATGTGATATGTGTAGACACCTCATTTTTGAATGCATGATTTCAGTGATGCATAAAATATTTGAAATATGAGTAATTTGTAAACTAAAAATCGGAATTAACATTGAAGTAATGTAATAATTAAAATTATTCAATGAGTTGACTGAGACACAGTACTTAACATACCCCAAATTTTCTTCCAGTTATAGCAACAGCTTTTATAGGTTATGTTTCACCTTGAGGACAAATATCTTTATCTTCAAAGTATAAACTTGAAAGAAGCGTAGGGACAGTGAAGCACAAATTAGTACAAAAGTGAATCGAGAATATTGTCACACGAGCGCTGGAACACCCTGTGGAAGCAGCTGGGAGCGGAAGGCAGGGGAGGTTCGGTTAGCCACACCTCCCCCTCGTCTGTCTTATAGTGGTGACAGGCGGTGGTCAGGAGAAAAACATGACTGTGCCGTCTGTTTCTCTTACACCTGGTTCTCGATCCTTCTTTTACTGGAACATTCCCGCGGACACTGGAAGGCGGCGATATTCCTATATAAAGGGGGGTTGCAGACAGACGGGAGTTAGTCAGTCAGTTGGTTAGTGAGTGTGAGTGAGGAGACAGTCGCAGTTAGTCAGTGACGTGTTAACGAACGAGAAGATTGTGCCACGGAAGACTGTACGTAACTGGTATGTGCATCGGAGTTTATGTAATCGCGAGTACAAGTGAAATTGTAACGGACGAACTGGTGAATCGTAATTGTGTGCATTACGTAATTTTATGTAATTGGCAAGTGTTTAACTGTAAGTCGAGGGAAATAAAGAACATTTTTGAGTGGTGAAATTGGACTTTTCATTTCACGAACCCACAAAGTCACAATATATTGACACATTGCTTCACTCACACTGTTTGTTCACAGGACATGTGAACACAGGACACAGCTCTTGAAACATTTCCTGTGAATAAACAGTGTGAGTGAAGCAATGTGTCAATATGTTCTCGATTCACTTTTGTACCATCTTTATCTTCACTTGAAGGCATTATCAAGAAATTATCAATTGGCTAGAACCTTGGTGTTCCAGCTGATCATTATTTTCTGGAGACAAGACATCTGGTGACGATCCATTCACGATCCGAAGTTTCATTGCTGATCGGGGAAAGAGTAGTTACTTGTTTGCATCTTAGTTGTCTTTTGAATTTATATCAATTTTCTTTTTGACCAATTCAGCACTGAATCCATTGTATTCTGCAATGTGAATGATATTATTGTAATGAATCAGCAATGAAACGTCATACAGAAAATTTGCATATCATCCCAGAGCTGCACACCTTTTCCAAAAGGTCTTCAAATAGCACAATATTACTTTGGCCCCACAGAACAAATGTAGTGTACAGCACCTTTTGAAATCACATAATACAAAGGAGATACCCACAGACAAAAAATCAAGTGTGTACCAGATAAACTGCAAAGGCTGTGACAACTTTTACATTGGAAAAACAAAAAGGAACTTGAACATTAGGCTTAAAGAGCATTTTAGGAACATCAGGAACAAAGAAATAGATAAATCGGGGTAGCCTACCATTTTTGGAAGGAGAATCATGATATAGAACAAGAAATCCACTTATTAAAAAGTGTCCAAGGTCCAGCTGCATTAACCACGTGAGATAAAATCTTCATAAAGAAATATGAAATAAAATTATTTAATTTTGACACTTCCTTTGATGAAAACCCAAACTTCAAGCTCATCAAGATGCCAACAGAGACGCACCTGTCGCCTCCAATGAGTTTACCAACGTCCATTAGTCGACAACAGCTGATGATGTTAGGAAGATCCTAACGAAATGCATTCTAGGTAAATACTAGCAATAAATGGAGCATTGAGTATTAGTTCGACTCAAAATTATATTAATTTTGTGCTTCATTGTATCATAGTCCTTACACGTTGGAATTTTCTCAGATGTTTAATTCCTGATTCAAAGGAACAAAGAATGTTGTGGTTATGATCCCAGAAATGTGCTACTACTTCGGATTTATCTATTTATTTTTGCTTTATGTTCCTAAAGTTTTCTTTTAAACTCATTTCAATTTACAATTCGTCTTTTCAATATATATCTGTAACAGTACTTTTGGGTTATGTTTGAAATATGAAAAGTTTATAAATTTATAAAAATTGATTATGTAAATATATTTAATAATTTAAATATGTAAAAATGTATGTAATTGTGTGATTGGCCGAAGTAATAATTGTATGACGTAATATGATGTAATGTTGTGACGTGGCATTAAATCGGCCAATCACAAAATTAAGATTGGAGTAACGATAGTTACGATAAATCAATAATCTTGGTATAGAGAGATTTTTGTTGTAATGGTGGAGTGTGATGAATAGTGGTGCAAGATCAAGAACATTTAAGTAATAGTTTGAATCTGTATAAATATAACAAAGTAAGAATTTATCAACATGTTGGAAGTGACTGGAAAGGAAGTTCAAACAAAATGTAATCTAAATAATACAATTAAATAGTTACAGAATTTGACTTCTCCGAAACTTTTTTCCGAACCACGCCTGAAAAACAGATCTCATGACTCTTATTTAGAATAAGATGATACAATTGGTGACCAGAGGAAATAGATAGCTGCAAAAACTCACACAAGAAGAGAAAGAATTGTGCATCCAACATAGAAATCCTGTCCCAAATTGCGCCCGAACGTGTGGCTGATGAAGATGGAGACAAATTAACGACGAATAGTCACAAATTCCTGTCCCATATCTTATTACATTGGATAAGAACTGAATGAGAATGACAACCAGAACTCTCCTTAATAAAAAAAATCTATGTTATGTATACTCTATGCTTTTGTGATCACTTAGTTGACAGCATTAAAATAAAATTGGCGCTAATCAAAATCCATCCAGCAATTATCCCAGGAGGACTTGCATCCATTTTGCATGCACTAGATTTCTTCATAAACAATCATTTTAAGGACAACATAAGACATTTTGCACAAACTGGTTGGTGAATAAGGTACACACGACAGCAAATATTAGGAAAATCAATGTATTTGAAAGAGAATTTTGTGTGATTGTACACTGATCTCTTCTGAAATTGTTGAAAAGAGCTTGAATAACCATTGATTGGATACTCCAAAGATGATCTTTTATGGAATGAATATGAAGAAAATGAAGACCCAAGCCTTATCAGTGATGTCAGCATGCACCAGTACATTATTTTTCAATCTTAAATATTTTTGTGGCCCATGAACTTCCAGTGGTTATTTGAAAAGAGTTTTCTTGTATGATACTATACTTGGTTTGAGGCCACAAAGTATTTCATTTTAATTAAGAGGAATGAATTGTATTGCTGAGCTGTGTTCAAGTGGTTAGATCACTTGGCTCACCAATTTAGCCCAGGTTCATTCCCAGGCGACTGCAAAGTGAGATTTGTGGTGGACAACATAGCGCTAGGGCAGGTTTTCTCCAGGTCCTCCGGTTTCCCCTGCCATCACCAAGTGGGATGGCTCAGGCAGTTTTGTCTGTGGCCTACATTCTGGAGGCCCAGATTCGATTCCTATGGCCAACCTACCTGACCCATGGGTTTTTTCGGGAGTTTTCCCAGGTCGCTAGGCAAATGCTAGGTAGGTTAATTACATCCTCCGAATTTTCTGTCCCTCCATTTCATCTCCATTATCATTTCACATCATCTCTCATCTGATGGTCTCTTTCAGGGTAGAAGTGTCTGCGGTTGTCTTAGTGGTGCATGGCGGGATGATATGCTCTAAGGTAAACTACTTCCTCCTCCAGTAGGTCGGTTGCCAGTCTCCTGCCTCTGCTGGAACCATTTCGGGACCGCCAGCCAGGGACCTTTGTCGCTCGGCTGCTGGGCTCGTTGCCGTCCCGCAGTAGGGGAGTGTGTCTATTGTCCTGGCCTGTCGGGGGAAGTCTCTAAGTAAACGGAGGAATCCTGCCCTCTGCACCGTTGTGGCTCCTAGTGACGGATACCCTCTGTCTCCTCTCGCCTCATCCGTCCTCCTGGGGGTGCCTCACTTGGGGGCATAGGCACAATGGGGCCTAGCATGGTGGCTTACGTATCGAATCCCCTCTGCAGTGAAATCCTAATCCTAATTCCCCTGCCATCATTCCACCAATTGCTCCATCTTTCCTCTCATTTCATCTCACCCTCATTCTGTCATCCACTTCTCTCCTTATACCAGGCATCAGGCTG
>CM060947.1:195710347-195737879 GCA_030765055.1 Mantis religiosa
TCTCCGTCTCCCTCTCCCTCTCCCTCTCCCCCTCTCTCTCTCTCTCTCTCTCTCTGATCCAGAGATTCCGTTTCTCAACCCACATAAGGGTTAAGGAGAATAAGAATACCTTAGCACCATGTAGTAGTGTAAGAGGGCAGTTAAAGAAAGAAAGAGTTATATTGCAACGGTTTTCAGGGCATTTGTCAGAAGGGAAAGCTTTTAAATTAATAATTCTATTTTCTGTTTATTGTGTATTTTATTTAAAATAATTATTTAAACTGAACAATAATAACATGCTGACTTATTAGTGAATTGGGATGATTTATGGTATGTCCAGAATTTACAATATTTAACGATATTCAGAAGAGTTTTGATGCATGACCGTTAATTGAAGAAATTGAAACTGATGTCTAAATGGTGATGTGAAAGCAAGCATTCTTAATTATATTTCTTTTCAGTTGTATGAGTGAAGAGAGCTTTTCATATTGTGACTTTCTGGATTCGTAGAATTAACAGTCCAAGTTGCAGAAATTTAAAATGCTCTTTATTTCCGTAGAAACACACTTTGGTCAAACCTTACAGTTGCAGAATTATGTAACATACACAAATACAATCTTCCAAGGTCGTTGAGCACAGACAAAAGCATTCACTTTCAAAACACAGTTGCAGGCACACGATACTCAGTTCTGATTACACTCTGTTTACAACTCTCATTATGACTCTGTTTACGACTGTCCCTCTGGCGTGTCACAATTTCTTATATATACCTCTTTTTGTATTTCTAGAATGAACAAGACGGCACTAGAATCTTCGAGTTATCTAACTTTATCTGTTGCGGCAAGCCTTTTATCTCTGTGCTATACTATCTGCCCTTTGTGTGCACAAGCCGTGCTATCGCAATAACGGTTTCACAACAATATTAATAACTATGATTAAGGTTGCTCATATAAGTTCCAAACTGTTGTTGTTCTTGATGACCTTGAATACTATTGCAGACATAGTATCGAAACACATAAATATTGCCATAAACATAGCATTCACATCAGACATATAATACATAAATTTAAGACACACTCAGACAGCTGTTTTACTAATTACAAATATTTTCCAAATTAATCTTTTGTGATATCATTAAAACATTATTATAACTGTATTAATAAGAAGGATTTTTGTATTAGATACACTAAAACCTCTTTATTTTTCTGGTAATTTAAAAAATTTAATTAAGTAAGCATTTACCCAGTATAGGTGTTGGTATTTTTCATTTGTAAGAAAACCATACAGTTTGTATAAATTTCATATTTAGTTTATAATTACAAATATAAAACCAGTACTGCAGTCTTATTGACAAATATAGCAATATTAAATTAAAATCAGAAATAAGGCCATGTTTCTCATTGTTTACATGAAATCTACAAGTACATTACAATGAATATCTCCAACCATCTTTTTGATGCTTTGAAGTCCACCAAAGCTGATTTAGATCATTTATTTATGCTTCTTCCATTATGAAATTACCATCATCCAGTAAGCAGAAAGATTGTACATCATTAAACCGCTCCATTAATATATCTTTCATATCTTCATATAGGGAATGTGTAATCTTTTTACATTTTTAGGACTTCAAACAAGATTTTGCTTCTTTACTCAAAATAGCAATACTGTTTTTCAGAATCTTGCTAATAATTGAAGTGGCCAAGTGAAGTCTTCTGTCGTTTTTACTTTTGGATGATTCCCAACTTCCCAAATGGTATTAACTGCTTCGAAAAAAGATAATGTTTTTCTTTTCACTGCTATCATTTTATTTTGCACAAAATGCACCTTCTTCACAGACACATGCAGAACAAACTACTTCCATGTATGCCAAATGAACATGGTGTTCCTACTCACATCTGTGATGCTTTGAAACATAGAAAAAACTACTTATCAGTTTTTTGACACTTTGTCTCTTATATTTCTAAGTGAAACTTCTTGAAACATGTGCTAAGGCCACTCAGATTGCAAAAAATGAATACCAAGATGGCTAGTAGCTGGAAACAGTGTTATAAGATTGGCATATTGCAACAGATTGTGAAGAAAAACAACTGTTGAAAAAAGTATAACTTTGAATGAATATATAATTTGCAATAAATTCTAAAAAAGATGACAATTTTTTTGAACATTCTTTATATTTAATGCTACATGCAGGATATGCAACCTATAAGATATATCAAATTAAAAACAGCATCAATCAAATTAAATAAAAGTTACAATTTGAAAATACTGTCGCTTTCCGTTAATGTTATAAAGTGGATCATTGTTAGCAGATTTACTGTATTTCAACCCACATGACATGTTGCTTGTACCACAAACCAACCTTGCCCATTTATCACTTTACATATCTTTGAGGAAGTTATCACTGCAGAGTATATTAGCAAATTTAACATGTGATGAATGTTTTTATAAATGTAAACTTTATCTTAATTTCATTTGAATTAAATGTCTGATATTTGTAGCGTTAAAACAAAATTGTTTATTTTTTATCTCCTATCCAAAGTAATTTATTTTACAAAGTTTGCACCTTTAAGACCTTCCCTCAATTTTGGAAGAAAAAGTAGTGAAAAAGAGGGTCCTATAGCCAAGCATAATCGTAGAAACCAGCAAGGTCAATGGAAAGGATTCATCAATTGGAAGTCTGCAATCCAAATCATCTAAGAAGCATTCTCCCTGTCCAAAATTTTTTTCCAGGTTTACTCATCATAAGCTTAAGCCTGAAATATTTTCTTCCCAAATTTCCTTTTCCCAATTATGAGGTAGGGCCATATTCAATAAGAATGGGCCGTGGGGGGGGGGGGGGGGATACTTCACCATCACTACCAAGCTGAATATAATAAAATTCATGACTGATTAAGATTTAATTTCCAGGTCACCAAATTCCATAAAATAATCCAGATCTTGTCCAGGAGATCTGAAGACTTGGTGCACAGTGATATGCGACCCCAGGAAGTTGCAAGCATGATTGCTGAGTCAAATATCGTTATTCTGGTAAGTAACAAGCTATTTCATTGAAGATGCCGAGAAGTTTCTCCAACTCAATTAAAAAAAAAAAACTTTTGAATTAGTGTTTTATAAAGCATTTTAGTATAGGTATGTATTGCAGTAGTTAGAATATTCAGCATCTTCTCTTCTTGGATGAAATCTTCTACCTTGTGCAGCAAGCACAGGTACATGTTTATCCCTTTTTTCCCCCTTCATTTTAAAACAAAGTAACTTTCTTGAAATGTTTTCAATAATTTATATTGCCAGAATGTAAAAAATTGTTACGAAAACTAAAAAAGTGCACTTTTATGCTTACAAATGTCAGAGTTTCAACCATAAGAGTTTATAAACTTTTATACAAGTTTACATTTAATAAACCTTTTTTCTTCCCCTGCAGATAATGAAAAAAATTTCAGAATAAACCGGAACTGCTGATGAATCTGTTTTGATTACCCACAGTACAAATTAAAAGATTTGCTAGAGGTTTAATGCTAGAAAATATTTTTAAAATCATGGAATATTCTTCCAGCTCAGGTAGCAAAATTTGTGCCAATAATGCAGAAACAGATAAATATTTTACTCAATGTAAGATCACCATTGCATACTGTAGAACCCTGGTTAAAAGAGTTTATGATTATGCAGCTTGAAAATAACCAGACTTCTGATTTAAAAACGTTTATTGAACAAAATGTTTAGTGTTATCACCTCCCTTTTTGATCCCATTACTGCTCTGTGCAAATCTTCCACTGCTGGATGCTGGAAGTAGTGCTGGAAATTTTCTGTTAGGCTCTTAAGGAGCCCTGTTGCTTTTGCTATCACTGCATCCACCTACCCAAAGGAGATTTTCTTTTAATACAAACATGATCTTTGGATGCAAGGTCAGCTGAGTATAGTGAATGTTTCACATGATAATCTAATGTTTGATCAGAAGGGTCTTCACAGCTAATATGTGCTGGTGTATTGCCTAGATGAAGAATCCTTGTGCTATTCTTCCATATTGCAGATCTCACCTGCTTACAAAGTAAAGGGTCATCGAAAAAGGTTGCAGCAACTTCAAAAAGTCTTAGCTCAAGAAGTATTTGAGATATTAAAATGAGTATTTTTATTCTTAATTTGCCAAACTAAAAAGTTCTTATCTTACCTTAGAATGTTTCTATATGCGCTCTGTTGGTAGCTCTGCAAAAATCCAGTCGAATATTAATTTCAACCCAACATCGATGGATCATCTCAGGCATGATTGTAAAATCCAGTCGAATATTAATTTCAACCCAACATCGATGGATCATCTCAGGCATGATTGTTACCACAGCATCAATGATCCTGTGCCTTAAATGTTTCAGATTTCTGATCAGATTACTGTATACAATATTTTTACATATCCCCATAAAAAGAAACTGTAGGGCTGTCAAGTCAGGGCTTTGAGGAGGCCATTGAATAGGACCAGCTCTACCAATCACTGATCAAGCCGTCTTGCCTGCACAGCAACTCGAACTGGTAGGGAAAAGTGTAGGGGCACACCATCTTGTTGAAATAATGTAATGTTATGTTTTCTTCAATTTGTTCTACTTGCAGGAAATCATGCTGTTCTAGCATACCTAAGTAAACATGTCCTGTGATAGTCTGCTCAGTAAAAACAACAAAGAACCAATACCTGATTGTGCATCAAACCGGACCACATGTTTACTTTTGGAGAATGTCTGTCACACTAAAAAATTTCATTGGCTGGTTCAGATGCCCAAACTTTACAATTATACCAGCTGACACAACCATTGACATGGAATGTAACCTCATCTGTGAAGATTACGTTTTAAAAAACCTTTTGTATTGTCAATTTTACTAAGCATGTCATTTGCGAACTGAACACACTTTACACACACACACACACACACACACACACACACACACACACGCACGCACGCACGCACACCCACCCCCACGCACGCACGCACACACACACACTCTCTCCTAGGTTTAATGTGATAACTGAGCTGAATTTTGTAACCGTGAAGAAGCAAATGCTTGTGTAACACATTTTGAATTGTTGACTTAGCTATTCCAAGTTGCTCACTTTCACTTGCAATTGATTTTTTTGGGATTCAAACACAATTCTGCCGCGTGCACTCCACTGTTTAGTCACTCGTTCTTGGACATCTGGTGGACTTTTTCACATCAATGCTGCTAATTTTCTTAAACTGTATATCACAGTCTAATGCTATTAGCATGAGGGGAATCACCACCATAAATGTCAAAGTGTGCTAAACAGTTAAAATGATTTAAATTTTGCTAATTACAGCATGCACTATGCTTGAAAAAACTATTTGTGTGTGTGTGTGTGTGTGTGTGTGTGTGTGTGTGTGTGTGTGTGTGCGCGCGTGCGTGCGCGTGCGTGCGTGCGTGTTTTCTGACACTTCGTCGTGTAAGTGAGAAAGTGTCAAGAAAAGGAAAAGAAAAAAGACTAAATAGCTTTTTCAATTAATTTTGACGTCACTGTTACTAAATTCCTCCTCCAATAACGCATAATGCACTATGCTCTCTGAACTGTTGCCATTGCAATTGCACTCTCTACTAAAACAACCTGGCATGGTCGCCCCCTGTTGAGCACACATTCTGCACATCGGCTGAAGGTCACAGGCAGAGTACAGTCATGTCTAAAATAGCTTTGAGCTTTGAGTTTTTGAGTTCCAGAAGTAGGTATTGTACCCTAATAAAGTCAGCCTACAACAATCGGAACTGTAACAGCAAACAGAACAACTTAAACCATATAAAATGGAAACAAAGTAAAAGAAAATGCATCATATGTGTGCATAATTAAATTTGATAGATTTATTAAATAATCTTTCTAGTTGGTGTTACCAAGACCATCAGCCTTGTACTATAAATCCACTTTAGATTTTATAAAGGATATTAAGAAAGAGGCACCAGTTTAACGATATAATATTGTATGTGTGTGTATAGACAGTACTGCAGGAGGTAATTCAGTTCCGTCAACGGAAAGCTGATGTATTCTTGCCCAACTCTCCTCTCAGTACTGGAATAAGTGAATATCTCCCTTGGACTGCTGCTCCAGGAAAGGGTGGGCTTCGGGAGGCGCTGTTTCTGCAGGTAACATGCATTTTGATTCTGCATGCTTGGATGTCTTTTTGATATTTTAGAAAATCAAGTGAATGTTATGTATCCTACTTTAACATTCCTTAAACCTCTTATTGCTTTAGCTTTTTGTTTCATGAAGAAATAAAATACAATAAATAAAAATTGAAATAAAATGGCTGTGTAGAAAAAATTTAATGAAGGCAACAATTTGCTCAGTAGTCACTACATCTAATTAAGAATCTAGGAAGAAAATGATCAGTTAATGCTCTGTATCAGCAAAACCTGACACTGAAGTATGGTGCTCGTGCTACTGGTGACCAGTCGTTAAGAAGCCAACTGTATGACCAGCTGCTGAATCTGACTGATATCATCTTGGATGGCAAGAAGTGTCACCTAGAGAGCATCCGTGGAACAGAGAAGTTTGATAGTTTGCTCCAGCAATATGAGACTGAGAGACACTCCCTAATTCAACCATTCTGTAAGTTCCATTGACTTTATATAAGACATGGGTATAATTCACATTAGTGATAAAAGCCTTTCATATAAATATACATTAGTTTTATGTACATTGAAATGATCCAAAACAAACCTACCTAAACCTAAACTTGTACATTAGATATCAGGACTTACTGATTGCATACATAGAAATAATTTCCTGTATGTCTTATGCAATTTTTAGCAATTATAAATTGCTAAAAGGTACAGGTGAAATATTAGCACATTATTGACACATTACTAAAGAATATTACTTAATTCGTAATAAAGTAAATGTTAAATAAACAAAACATTAACTGATGATGTTAGCAAGGTACTAACAAAATGCTTTCTAGGTAAACACTAGCAATATAATCTCAGAAACTATTTGTAGTTGGTTTATTAATACTCATCACTTACTTGTAAGTGACAAGTGACGAGTATTAATAAACCAACTACAAATAGTTTCTGAGATTAATTCTGACATCACTGTTACTAAATTCCTCCAAACACATATAATTAGCAATATATCTAGCCTGGAGTACTAGATCAATTCAAAATTTTAGTAAGACTAAAAATATTTAGGAGTTGCTGTAGAAAGCTATGGAAAACCATATAGAAACAATTACATAAAATAAAATAAAAAATAGATAGTCAGAAATTAGTAATTTATATTTCCACTCTGTCAAATTACAAATGAATAATAAAATAATTTCAATAAGAAAATTTTAAAACTGCAAGTACAGATAAAAAATAGAGTATTGTCTTTGAAGAAAGAAATACACTACTGATTAGTCACAAAGAAAATCAGTAGCAATATTCTGCTTAACTCTGATCATAACTGCTTAACCACACACTTCATAGAATAAATATATACAATTCACAACATAACACCTCTGCAAGTAGACAGACAGTATTATTGATAACAAACATTTGCCTGCAATTCCAAAAATATAAGGAGATATATCGAAATTTAACTGTATTAGAACACCACAGTGAAGCGAAACAAATATTTAATTATATATCGAGATTTAACTGTATTGAAACACCACAGTGAAGCGAAATAATTATTAATTTATAGATGAGTTGTATTTATTACACATCTGCTTCACTTTTGTACCTATTTTGAGGACATGTTTCGCAAATCATCGTTTGCATCTTCGGCTCTTATGCGACTAAAGCTTGATCCAGTGGTGTGGGTAATTCTGGAGTTGCTGCTGCCATCTGTTGATTTAGTGATGAACTTAAATGTGGGATTCCCTTCTGGTGGGATTTCAAAGTTCATTACATAAAAACCAACTAATGAACTTTGAAATCCCGCCAGAAGAGAATCCCACATTTAAGTTCATCACTAAATCAACAGATGGCAGCAGCAACTCCAGAATTACCCACACCACTGGATCAAGCTTTAGTCGCATAAGAGCCGAAGATGCAAACAATGATTTGCGAAACATGTTCTCAAAATAGGTATGAAAGTGAAGCAGATGTGTAATAAATACGACTCATCTATAAATTAATAATTATATATATATATATTTCATACAAAATTCCTGTTGAAAATCATTTTCAATAGGTTTCACAAACCTTTAATTTTATTTCTGTTACTTATGAAAAGTTTGAAAACCTGACATGATGGCAGAAAATTGAGATTATTTTCGAACTCAGTACAAATTTTGAAATGCAGAACAGTGTAATTTGATTTTGTTAAAAGATAAGTAAAGTTTCTGGAAAATAATTGTACTTTGTTGTAATATTGTTATGTTTTTTATTTTCTCAAAAATGGTCCTAACAATTTTAATGAAAATACCATATATACATCCACAACAAATGAAATGTATTATCTTGAATTTTCAGTGAAGAGCCTATGAATCCCTCTTCATTCTGAATGACTTAATGGCTTTTGTATCAGAGTTAAACAGTAAAAGAACAAAACTCTTACTCCATAAAAACTTTATATTTCTGAAAGCACACTATTTAAGTAAATTTCTTTGTAGCACTTCTGAAATAATTGTTATGTTTATATATAGAAGAATCTAGAAACAGTGATGTATTTACTACACAAATAAAAATATTTAGTAAATATTTAAGAATATATTTAGTAAATATTTAAGAAGCCGATGACAATACTTCTATTATGTTTTTGCGAAATTAATTTCATGGACATTTACCCACATCTTCAGTCAACACAATTCGTTGTCAAGGATAATTATAATATTAAGGATATTAATTTGTGTTGACTGAAGATGTGGGCAAATGTCCATGAAATTAATTTTGCAAAAACGTAATAGAAGTATTGTCATCGGCTTCTTAAGTTAAGTGGAGAATATTTACTAAATATTTTTATTTGTGTAGTGTTTGTTACTCCACTGTAAATAGCTTCATTTTCTGTGTAATCAGTGATGTATTTATTACACAAATATAAATATTTGTTACTAAGGCTTCTCTTATCTTAAGAAATTGGTGTTAATACTTCTTTCTAATGGATATCGATTTCACAAACAAATCACTTGCGTCCTCAGACAAACTCCATTGTCCAATTTCTTAAGATAAGTGAAGCTTTAGTAATAAATATTTATATTTGTGTAATATTTATTGCTTCACTGTAGCTAGCTTCATTTTCTACGTAATCAGTAATGTATTTGTTATGTGTTTGAATTTTTAATTATTTTGGTAAAGAAGGTAGAAGTGAAATAGAATAAGGTAGATATTAATCATAAATTTAAAACATTTAAAGCTTGAGTGTGAAACTGTAAAATAACACTTAAGATAACCAGACAGAAATTAAAGGATAATCTGGCAGAAAATTCATATTTTAAAATACAAGGTTGGCATAACGAACTTCCCACTGGATCAGCTAAGCAAATTCATTATTCCCACATTCTGGATTGCTCAAATTTTCAACACCAGATGCTGTCATATTGAACTGTCAGCCATCTACAGTTGATAATGAGAACAAAGCATTTTAAATACAAGAGGCGTCCAGAAAGTAAGTTCTGTTTCAATTTATCTCCGCTGCAGCGCTGCGATCGTAGCTTTGCACATGTGTGGTAGACACTCTGTATCAAGGAGAAGAAATGTGCACCATTGTGAGATCGCTGTCAGCTACGTACACTTTGTTGTGCTTGTTTACAATGTTGGTGTTGACTGAAAATCCCGCTGCGCAATACAGAATAAGCGCCAAGGAATGCTGTCAAAAGGTGTTGTGTTTCTTCATGACAACGCACGACCACACACTGCAAATGCGATGAAAAACATCCTACAGGGATTTGGCTGGGACGTGTTTGACCACCCCCCGTACAGCCCTGACCTTGCTCTTAGCGACTTTCATCTGTTTTCGCATCTGAAATATTTCCTTGGCGGTCAACACTTCAACAATGATGAAGAGCTGAAAGAAAATGTTTCCAACCGGTTGAAGACACAGGCGGCAAACTTCTATGAAGAAGGTATACAAAAACTTGTGCCTCACTATGACAAATGCCTGCAAAATTTCAGCAGTTATGTGGAAAAGTAGTTTAAGAGTTGTAGAATTTTGTGCAATAAATAATTTTTGTGTATCTATACACAATTTAATTTTATTACCAAACAAAACTTACTTTCTGGACGTACCTCGTATGTTCTGACCAGGAACAGTGAATGAATTGTGAATGTGTTTCAGTGGCCAACTTAATGTTTTAAATATTTCTCAATTTCAAATGAGTACTTGCATACTTTTCTTTTAACTTTCTCTACTATCTAAAGTACGTGGGGGAAAGTATTGTATTCCACCAAAAAAATTGATGACAAGATTTCACTGGAAATATGTTTGTATACTCCCTGAATCCTTAAATAAAATTAAAAAAAAGTCTGTATGCATATCTATGTGTTTGTGAGCCATAATTCAAAAAACAAAAAGTCAATTAAAATACCTAATTTGCTAGATAGAGTCAACATGAAAAATTCAATGCCATGGCCAGGATTTGAAACACAGATCTTCTGGTTTCCGTCCGGTCGCTCTAACCCATTGAACTACCATGGCCATTGTGTCGTCCTGACATTAAATTCCCCATTTTACTCGTATATTTCCCCGGTAAACCACTAGGGGCTCTCGCATTCGAGATACACCGTTTGTGGCGACTTACTATCGTAAGTACTTGAGTCCCAGACTTCATCATTTAACTCTTATTATTATAGTAAATTGATGGAAATTGACCATTTCTTCACACTAGCCGTATATAGGCTAAGGTGTTTGATAGAATCAACATGAACAATTCAATGCCATGGCCGGAATTCAATACCAGAAAACCCGTGGTTCAAATCCCAGCCATGGCAGTGAATTTTTCATGTTGACTCTATCAAACACCTTAGCCTATATACGGCTAGTGTGAAGAAATGATTAATTTCCATCAATTAACTATAATAATAAGAGTTAAATGATGAAGCCTGGGACAAAAGTACTTACGATAGTAAGTCGCCACAAATGGTGTATCTCGAATGCAAGAGTCCCTAGTTGTTTACCGTGGAAATATACGAGTCAAATTGAGAATTTAATGTCAGGACGGCAAGTTTGCCATGGTAGCTCAATAGGTTAGAGCGACTGGATGGAAACCAGAAGATCCGTGGTTCAAATCCTGGCCATGGCATTGAATTTTTCATGTTGACTCTATATATCAAACACCTTAGCCTATATATGGCTAGTGTGAAGAAATGATTAATTTCCATCAATTAACCTAATTTGCTATTTAAAATTCAGCATCTTCCAAGGATGGAACACAAAGATTACACATTTTTCAATAAATGTAAATTTCTCAATAATGGCTCTAACAATTTGGATTAAAATAACGTATGTTTAAGATATTTTCATGACAAATGAAATGCTTATCTTCAATTTTCTGGTAGCATCATTAGAAGTTTTCTTTATTTTGGATGACTTTTATGTAAATGATAAAGAATAATAGATATACAAAATCTTACTACATAAAAAAATGTAGATCTTGTGAGAGCACTCAATTTGTCATACATATTTTTGTTGAGTGAACCATTTCTGAGATATTTCTTGTTATTTGTTTGAATTTTACATATATTTCTTTCCTATAGAAGGTCTTTATTCACTTGTTTTTTCTTTTGGCCTGCACAAAAAACGGAATTTCAAAGACATTACATACCACCCAGCACTTAATAGATTTAACAATTTTTTTTTTAATTTACGTCCTCCAACGTTAAGTCATATTGGACGATGAATGGAATGGGTGGAATGATAAATAATAAATGCAGAAGCATTATTAACAGTGAAATATTATTCATTTTTGAGTTTGATTTATGAGTCACTATGTTTACACTCAAACTTCACTTACTTGTATAATTAAAACATTTTCAAGATCATTCGATCTCATCCTCAGCTGTTTGGTGACTAAATGAACATTCCTCTTCTTCCACTACTATGGAGCTCCGATCACTGCCATCTGATGTGAGGGGCACTAAGTTTTAATACTTCATTTAATGCCGGGATTTCAAAATTTATAACTTTATCACAGTTTTTGGTTATGAATATTTTTTTCCAAATATCCATTTCTATGGGCGTACTTAAAGATTTTAACAGTTTAATGTTGTGGCCAATGTTGTGGTTTTCTGTCCAAAAATGGTGTGAAACTGCAGATTTTTCTGTTTGTTTCAACTTAATGTTCCTCTGGTGTTCTTTTTGTCTGGTTAAGGAGTTTCTCTTAGTTTTTCCTATGTAGCTTTTTTTTAACAGGTTTCACAATTTATCTGATAAATTCCTTAAATTAAAAAAAAAATTCAATCTCCAACAATTTGAAATCAGGAATTTATCAGATAAATTGTGAAACCTGTGAAAAAAGCTACATAGGAAAAACTAAGAGAAACTTATCGAGATTTAACTGTAAGAAATACGACTCATCTAAAATTTAATAAGAGAAACTTGTTAACCAGGCAAAAAGAACACCAGAGGAACATTAAGTTGAAACAAACAGAAAAATCTGCAGTTTCACACCATTTTTGGACAGAAAACCACAACATTGGCCACAACATTAAACTGTTAAAATCTTTAAGTACGCCCATAGAAATGGATATTTGGAAAAAAATATTCATAACCAAAAACTGTGATAAAGTTATAAATTTTGAAATCCCGGCATTAAATGAAGTATTAAAACTTAGTGCCCCTCACATCAGATGGCAGAGTGATCGGAGCTCCATAGTAGTGGAAGAAGAGGAATGTTCATTTAGTCACCAAACAGCTGAGGATGAGATCGAATGATCTTGAAAATGTTTTAATTATACAACAAGTAAGTGAAATTTGAGTGTAAACATAGTGACTCATAAATCAAACTCAAAAATGAATAATATTTCACTGTTAATAATGCTTCTGCTTTTATTATTTATCATTCCACCCATTCCATTCATCGTCCAATATGACTTAACGTTGGAGGACGTAAATTAAAAAAAAAATTGTTAAATCTATTAAGTGCTGGGTGGTATGTAATGTCTTTGAAATTCCATTTTTTCGTGCAGGCCAAAAGAAAAAACAAGTGAATAAAGACCCTCTATAGGAAAGAAATATATGTAAAATTCAAACAAATAACAAGAAATATCTCAGAAATGGTTCACTCAACAAAAATATGTATGACAAATTGAGTGCTCTCACAAGATCTACATTTTTTTATGTAGTAAGATTTTGTATATCTATTATTCTTTATCATTTACATAAAAGTCATCCAAAATAAAGAAAACTTCTAATGATGCTACCAGAAAATTGAAGATAAGCATTTCATTTGTCATGAAAATATCTTAAACATACGTTATTTTAATCCAAATTGTTAGAGCCATTATTGAGAAATTTACATTTATTGAAAAATGTGTAATCTTTGTGTTCCATCCTTGGAAGATGCTGAATTTTAAATAGCAAATTAGGTTAATTGATGGAAATTAATCATTTCTTCACACTAGCCATATAAAGGCTAAGGTGTTTGATATATAGAGTCAACATGAAAAATTCAATGCCATGGCCAGGATTTAAACCACAGATCTTCTGGTTTCCATCCAGTCGCTCTAACCTATTGAGCTACCATGGCAAACTTGCCGTCCTGACATTAAATTCTCAATTTGACTCGTATATTTCCACGGTAAACAACTAGGGGCTCTCGCATTCGAGATACACCGTTTGTGGCGACTTACTATCGTAAGTACTTTTGTCCCAGGCTTCATCATTTAACTCTTATTATTATAGTTAATTGATGGAAATTAATCATTTCTTCACACTAGCCGTATATAGGCTAAGGTGTTTGATAGAGTCAACATGAAAAATTCACTGCCATGGCTGGGATTTGAACCACGGGTTTTCTGGTATTGAATTCCGGCCATGGCATTGAATTGTTCATGTTGATTCTATCAAACACCTTAGCCTATATACGGCTAGTGTGAAGAAATTATCAATTTCCATCAATTAACTATAATAATAAGAGTTAAATGATGAAGCCTGGGACTCAAGTACTTACGATAGTAAGTCACCACAAACGGTGTATCTCGAATGCGAGAGCCCCTAGTGGTTTACCAGGGAAATATACGAGTAAAATGGGGAATTTAATGTCAGGACGACACAATGGCCATGGTAGTTCAATGGGTTAGAGCGACTGGACGGAAACCAGAAGATCTGTGTTTCAAATCCTGGCCATGGCATTGAATTTTTCATGTTTACTCTATCTAGCAAATTAGGTATTTTAATTGACTTTTTTTGTTTTTTGAATTATGGCTCACAAACACATAGACATGCATATAGACTTTTTTTTTAATTTTATTTAAGGATTCAGGGAGTATACAAACATATTTCCAGTGAAATCTTGTCATCAATTAATTTGGTGGAATACAATACTTTCCCCCACGTACTTTAGATAGTAGAGAAAGTTAAAAGAAAAGTATGCAAGTACTCATTTGAAATTGAGAAATATTTAAAACATTAAGTTGGCCACTGAAACACATTCACACTTCATTCACTGTTCCTGGTCAGAACATACGAGGTACGTCCAGAAAGTAAGTTCTGTTTGGTAATAAAATTAAATTGTGTATAGATACACAAAAATTATTTATTGCACAAAATTCTACAACTCTTAAACTACTTTTCCACATAACTGCTGAAATTTTGCAGGCATTTGTCATAGTGAGGCACAAGTTTTTGTATACCTTCTTCATAGAAAATTGCCGCCTGTGTCTTCAACCGGTTGGAAACATTTTCTTTCAGATCTTCGTCATTGTTGAAGTGTTGACCGCCAAGGAAATATTTCAGATGCAAAAAGAGATGAAAGTCGCTAAGAGCAAGGTCAGGGCTGTTCTGGGGGTGGTCAAACACGTCCCAGCCAAATCCCTGTAGGATGTTTTTCGTCGCTTTTGCAGTGTGTGGTCGTGCATTGTCATGAAGAAACACAACACCTTTTGACAGCATTCCTTGGCGCTTATTCTGTATTGTGCAGCGGGATTTTCAGTCAACACCAACATTGTAAACAAGCACAACAAAGTGTACGTAGCTGACAGCGACATAGGGTGGAATGATGCTCAAATGAGTCCAGGGTCCATAGAGCTTAGAGTTACCCGACATTCGTCTTTCAGGATAAGGGAAACCCCCGGAAAAAACCTTATCCAAGTTACTCACCCTGACCTGATTCGAACTCTGGACCTCTTGAACGTGAGGCAGACATGTTACCACCACGCTACCGAGGCGGGCTGACTATTATTTAAACCCTTGCACCTACAAGAAAATATGTAATTAAAGCATAAGTTGAAAAATATGTGATTTTTTTAAAAGTGTGACTGTACTGAGCAGTCATTGTTGCTCAGGTGTTTTACCTGGTAACTTCTTCCGGTTTGTACCATTACTACCTTTTAATGAAAGAAATTTACACTTACACTTTTAGTGTGTGTTTCCGTAATATTTCTGTGAATTTTATGCAATGAGTGACAAATTATAATACAGGTATAAAATGTCAAAGCGTAAATGTTTCTCTGTAAGCGAGAAATTACATTTTTGCTGGAGTATGACACATACATAAATCAAAAGGGTTCTCTGAATCTCTAGGAATCCCTTCATCTGCTCTACATAGTGGACATTGACTTTTCTGCTTCCAGTGGCATGGGTTGATAGATTCAAGCAAAGATATGGCCTAGTATATTGGCAAATCATTGGTGAATCAGAATCATTTTAATGACAAAAATGTGAATGAAAATGATATCATTCATATTATGAATACAAGGCAGTCAGCAATTGAAGAGTTTTTCCATAATAAATGATTTCTGACTGTTCATTTTTATGTGTACTGCACTCAAATCTTAAAAAATAAAATTGATTGTGCTGCATTTCCTATTAAATTGTGCAAAATTGCTTTTTAATGCCTAATAAATCATATCCTCTGTGCAACACTGTCCCAGTTATTACATGTTTGCCACACTCCCTCGAAAAGCATTATTATGGGGGTTTACTGTATTTTTTAAGTTTAATAAATCTATTTAATAATTACTGATATAAAAATGCAAAAGTCAATACTTATGAATGTTGCAGTGGAAGATGAAGAATACGAGAGAGCTGCCGTTTTGGCTGAGAAATATTGTGACTTCCAAACACTTGTTCTGTTGTGTGAAATGACAGACAACAAAGAGCGACTGGACCAGTACATGGAGAAGTTTGCAGATCAGGTGATTATAATTTGCCTTTGGTTTAAAAAATGTAACACTGCAGTTTATCAGTTGTGAATAACTTAACTGCATACAAAATCTACTTTTAATGTGAAATAATGTTATTTAAGCTTCTTTAATCATTTCTGCTTACTATTCATCGCATCAAAATGTCTGATTTTTGCACAGACATTGTTTGGAAATAATGCACCTTTATAGGTTGAGTTTTTATGTGCTGTATTTTAATTTAATGTTGGTTTGCTACAAAGTAAAAGATGACTGCAAGAAATTTCAACTTAATTTCCCTGTTTACTGCTAAATTATTAGTAGTTGATTAAATCTTGGATAATAAGTATGACATAAGAAAAGTAATAAAGAATTTTCTTGATGCATCTCCCCTTCCTCATCTGTATCCTTTATCACAAATTTAATAGCAAAACAGCAAGGATTCAAATCTAGCTAAATCCTATGTTGCAATTCCAGCCCATGAATAAGTTCTGTAATCATCTGAGTTGTGAATTCAACAGTAGCTAGAGCTTTTAGAGGCAAAAGCAATGAATAATTATATATAGAGAGTAACATATGAGTATGATTAAATAATTATTCAATTGATTCATATTACTAATATTGTAATGACTATTTCAGTGAAAGTTTCTATTAGGAAAGCTTATCTGGTAATACATGTCCACAGTATACCAGGTGGCCCATGAAAGCGTCCTCCGTTGAAGTTAGTTACTCCCAGATAATGTGGATACCAAAAGGTTTGCCTAAGCATTTCGGTAAGGGGATGCAATATCAACAGAGAGGAGACCTTTCTAAACATAATTATACTGACCAACATCTAACTAATGTAACTGGTCCTATAGCTAGTTGCTAGAGCACTTGCTTACAGCAGTGAGGTACCGAGTTTGATTACTGGGCTCAGGAAAGGTTTCTGTGCAGGAGAATTATGTTTCTTTTAACCAAATATTTATTATTTATTATTATTTCTGACAAATATTTATTATCGTATTATTCATAATACAAATTTTCAAATGCATGCCCACCTTGTTGGATGCTTTGATGTAAGCATCTCTCAGTTTTAGCATGGACACCTCTTTATGCAGATACTGAAATACAAGCATGACGTATTCATACTTTTAGCACATCTGAATTTTCTAGTCCATGCCATAGACCCTGGCTTTTTTTACATATCCCCATAAGAAAAAATCCAAGGGAGTTAAAACAGGTGATCTCGCTGGCCATAATGAAACCAGTACGACCTATCCACCATTCAAGGTACATTTTATTGAGATATTCTCTAACCCCTCTACAATAACAAGGTGGTGCACCATTGTACTGAAACTGTGCTGCACAGCTAACTAAAGTGGGATATCTTCTAAAAGATACTCATTCAACTCATTCTGTAGGAATTGCAAATACAGTTGACCAGTTAGTCTGGGAGCCAAATAAACTGATCCAATGACATGGTCTCTTAGAGTGACACATTGTACATGAACACCACAGAGCGTTTGTACGTGATGTGGTCGTAACCAGTGAGGCTTTTTAGGAGCCCAGTAATATATATTACATCTATTTACAGTAGAGTCATTGGCGAAATAGCATTCCCATAAAATCCCATAAAATCTCTCTAATTGCATCCAGATTTATGTCAGTTTTATTTAAGAGACGTCTGCAGAATGATATCGAATTTTGGAAATTGTTGGTGTAGGTGCAGCTTAAAGTTATGCCATTTTATTTCCTTTAGAATCCTTTGTACCAAAGACTTGCTCTTCTTTGTCCTAATTATGATGAGAAATAGGTAACAATGGATAAATACTGATGACTTTCATAATATTAATAATAATGATCATAATAATATTTTTATAGGTACATAACTATAATAATGTAAACTAAAATGAAATAGCATAATAACATTGTTTATACTACATTGTACGTATGCATAATTTTAATGTAAGCTAAGCTTACTTTGCTCCAAAATACTCAATAACGTTCCAGGAAACATCAGATGCATCGCAGATTGGTCTTTCCATGACACATTGTACCCGGAAAGATCCCTCGGTTCTTAAACGCATCTCTGTATATCTAAAAACATATGCAAAAGATAGACACCTCATTGGTAAATGTTGTAAATACAACCTTTGGGCCTAAGCTGCATTGCGATGCATTTCTCCATAGAATTTTATCATATCTGTGTATTCTTCGCTTGAGTACATTGCAGTTGCTACTTGTTTGACTGTAAGACCTGACAACAGATGTCCAACACCTTATCAGAGCAAAACAAGGAGAAAATGCATGCAGATAGCAGCAGTGAAGCTTCACTTTTACATGCAGTTCCCCTTTGAACAGCAGCGACAAGGCAACTCTTCTTGCATTAATGTATGCGGGAAACATAAAACTACAGAGGACAGCTTGCATTAATAGCTGGTATAAATGTTTAAACTTTATTTTTCACTTTTATAACTTGCCTGCTTAAGTTTTTAAGATTTCAGAAGTTAAGCATTCTTTTCTTATTTCTGTATCCACAGAATTTCTCTCAGTTCCTATTCAGCTGGTATATAAGGGAACAGAAGCAAGGTCGACTTTTGGAACAGTTCCGTGACTTTGAGAAGCCACCGTCACAGCAGCAAGCACTTGCCCAGTTCCTAGCTGATCATCCGTCTCTCTCCTGGATACAAAATGTATTCAATAAGGACTTCAAGCAAGCAGGGCAGACACTCCAGTTGCTGGCACGAGAGGAAATTGAACTGCTGGAAAGGAAAAAGGTCAGTGTTATTGAGCATAAATGAATTTCATAATAAGTATATTTTTAATAATTCATTCAGCAAATAGGAGTTGCATTTCACATTCCCTTTCCAAATAGTTAAGAAACAGGAAGGAGAGGATTAAAATAATGCTGAATTTAGCAGTTCAAATGCATATTCCTCCCTTGCCCTTAAACTTTTAGGGGTGTTTGATAGAAAACAAGATTGCAAACAAATGCTGCATTTTATATTTTGGGACCATTGTTTTTTTTTTGTTTTTTTTTAATTGTGTATTTATTAAAACACAAGATGATCTTGAAATTAAGACAATTCCCTTTTATCAGAACTTAATGTTGGAATTTTTGTACACTATTATATAAAAAAAAGAATCTCGTTTATCAGAATGAAGTACGACGATGTGAATAGCAGCAGCTATGACAATAAGCTCTTTACATAATATAGCTTAATATAATACATTGTAACAATTTTCACCTTATTCAAATTTGCATAGAAATTCTGCGGTGAGCAGAAGAGAGAGAAAGAAAGGGAGGGTAGCATGGAAAATACACAGCTAACCTCTCTTTTCCGCTTGCTATCGGCTACTAATACATTCATAAAGCACAACCACCAATATGAAAGGAAATTTATTTTATTTTAGTCTTGGAAAGATTTTTTTCTTTAATGAAAATACTGTATACTACCTCTATTACTATTAACATTAACTTTATGGCTGAAATAAAACACCAAAAGATGTTGCATATAATCACAATCTTGATCACGACCTTGGCAGCAGTCTTTTCTATTTCCCACTATGCTTCACCACTGTCGACACCATCCAGTACCCACAAAATTTGAAACTTACTTCTCTCCCCATACTGTTTGGAAAGCATATATGGTGAATGCAAATCAAACCCTAGTTTTTAATATTAATATTTTGGAAAAAAACATTGTTTTGCATTCAGATAAATAGAGTATTATGAATACCATAAGAAATAGGCCTGTAACATCATAACTTATACAGGAAACTCTATAAAAACTACCCCAATTTTTATAATTATTTCAATAAAAAAATTTATGTGGGAAATCATGCTACTTAAACTCTTAAATATAAAATTTCAACTTTCTAGTTACAGATCGTTTCTAAATACCATAAATTTTTATAACAATCTCCCTATTGTAACAAACCTAAGTGGTTCGTTAATCAGAGGATCATAAGTAGAGCAAGCATTTTTGTTCCTGAACATATAGCTTATCGGGTAGCTTGTGGTTTAGCAGTGACATAATTGAGACAAGGAGATTGTCCACAGATAGAGCATGGTGCTCGATCTCTGAAGATTGTGTATTACAACAGCGTCAAAAACTTACAACTTTATTGTGATCTGAGTATAACATGTAATTTGCATTTATATATTATAAAATTTATAAAGCTAATATTCTAACGTTCCTCTACATTTGATGTCTAAACCTTTTACAACTGTCTCTCATTGAGCTAATGCTGAAAGTATATTGCTTATGAATTACCAACTGTATGCATGACTGCCATTTCGTGCATATATGAGAAATGCAGCAATTAATTCTCTGAGGTGCTATCTGATTACTAATAAAGACTTTGCACATGAAATATATAAAGGAACAGTCGTTAATATATTAGCATATGTATTGTAAGTTCAGGTCATATTTGTGATTTATTCAGTAAGTGTTTAAGGCAGAGGAAGGTCCATGTAATGCGAACACTAACTGTTCAAACAACAAAGTAGAAAACCATTAAAGTGGCAGAAATTGAATAACAACTTCATGTTAAAATAGAAGATGAGTCAATAACACTAAACAACATTCAATTTTCAAATTTCCAGAACATAATTTTCAGAGAACACAACATTCAATTGGCTCCAATCAGCAAATGAGCATAAAAAGCTTAACTTGCCTCAAACACTAAAAATAATGTACCAACAAATAAAAAATCTGGACAATTCCTTTCTTGGAAGTGTTGAAAACAGTGTTGTTATAATAAATTCAATTTAAAAAATTGGAATCTATCACATAGAATGCAATAACTGCAACCAGGTTTATGTAGGGCAAACTAAGGAGTATTTGGAAACAAGAACCAAAGAACATTTCAAATTCATAAAATGCAAATGTTTAGAGAAATCTATAGTCACCAGCACTTTTGGGAGAAAAATCATGACATTAATCTGGAACCAAAACTATTAAAATTCAGATCAGGAAACCAAGAATTGTCAACTGGGGAACACATCTTAATCTGATAGAACAAGGACAAATTATTCAATTTTGATATCCCTCAAAATGACCCATTGTACAAGTTCTTGTAATCACCTCCAGAGCAGTCTGCAGAAAGAGACCAGCAACTAAAAATTAGTTCAGTTGATGTCTGTTTAATAATGGAGAAAACTAGCCTCTGAAACATGTTCCAGGAAATTTTAAAAATGAATGTTATTTGATGTTATTTATTGACTCATTTTCTACTTTAATATGATCCAACAACTCTGTCATCAATTTAAGTAAAAGTTTTGTTTCCGCGTGCTTATGATATTGATTGTTACTTCAAATTACTGAGTGGTATAGCTCAGGCGGTTTTGTCTGTGGGTCACACTCGGTAGGTCCGAGTTTGATTTCCATGTTCGACCTATCTGATTCATGGGCTTTTTGGGGGTTTTCACAGGTCACCGACAAATACTGAGTAAGTTAATCACATCCTCCGAATTTCCTGTCCCTCAATTTCATCCCCTTTATCATTTCACCTCTTCTCTCATCTGATAGTCTATTCCAGGCTAAAACAGTTGGCAGGAGTCTCGGTGCTGTCATGACTTCTTGGGCTGGCTGCTCTCTGTCTCCTTCACCTCTCCTTCTGCCCGGAGATGCCCCACTTAGGTCTTAGGTATAATAAACCACAGGTTTCAGTGCCGAATCCTGTCCATAGTAATCCTAATCCTACTTCAGATTGCATTTGAAATTATAATTTTCAGTAGGGTGCCTCATTTTAAATGATAACAGTAGGGTGCCTAATTTTAAATTATAATTTTTGGTAGGGTGCCCTTTTGTTGATAAAACAATGTTCACTTGCAGCATACAGTGCAAGAGGAAGGGGCAGATGTTAGGCATGGGATACCAAATTACTTTTGCGTGGATAATACAGAGAGTTTGTTTACAGTGAGAGCCACTTGGTTTGGAATGGACAATAGAGGGAGTTTATATATGAATTGTGTAATGAGACAGCCTGAATTGATTTATATACTTAATGCAAAATAGCGTAACTCACAGCTTTGTTCATTTGCTGCAATATAAACTACTCTTAATTTTCAATTCATTTCAAGCAAATTGCAAATGTATGGGCAAAATAATGTTGCTATATAGACATAAATGTTTGAAGACTTTACATGTAATTTTCCCACAATTTCTAATAAATTTGAAAGATATTCAGATGTTTTGTATTGCACATGTAGCGTTTGAATTATGTGTATTTAGCGTTTAAATTAAACCTTGTACATTTTTGGGTCTCCATATAAATTAACCTTAATTTTGTGCTAATTTCAACAAAACTAAAAGTATGTCAAGAATATTCTTTGTAATATTTGTTATATTTTTACTTTATGTACTATGTTCCTGCAATAAGTAAAGGAAATAAGGATTTCACCCAAAAATTTGGTATCAGGAAATGTTTTGAGGCCCCTGAAACCCTCCAAAGGAAATCAAGCGATGTAATCCTCTATTTTGCAAGAATAATTTACATGCATTTTTAGGCCCATTCTTAAGAAATGTATTTCTTCTGTGACAGTTTCTTTCGAAATGTTAACCATATTAATGGCTTGTTTTGATTTTAGTTTAGGAAGTTCCTCTTTTGTCTCAGTTTTCTTCATGTTCAATTTCTTTTTCCGTGTGTCCATTTTGTTTTTGATGCATGTTAATGAAGTTAAATAATTTGCTTTCTAGATGATAGAGGAATAGAGGAAATAGAGGATTACATCGCAGATGTTGAAACAGCTATTGGTCGACTAAACAGAACAGAAAAAGATATTGTTAGGAAGAAATCAGTAGACATAATAAAGAAATTAAGTGAAAACAAACCTAAGAATAACTACAACAAAATAGTAAGGTCACTTAACCAAAAAGACATCATTTATACTTAAGTCGGCAAATGCAATAAAACGGTAATAATGGAACAAAGAAGATTACTCGTCTAGAATACAAGATCTTCTAAAATCAGACAAATTCATGGAAGTTAAACTCGACCTCCTAAATAAATACACCAAAGCCGTAAATGAAATAAAAAATAGTATCACCATACCCAAATGAGATATCTACAAGATTAAAATTGTTGATCCAAATCTGGCACGTATTTATGGCCTTCCCAAAATTCACAAACCTGGAACCTTCATGAGACCAATTATCAACAATATCAACATACCAGCATATCAATTAGCAAAATGGTTGTCAAAATATCAGTTCTCTACCCAAATTTGAAAGCAGAAATCTGATAAACTCTTTGGATTTAATAGAAAAAATCAAAGATAACAAATTTTTCAGCTAATGATAAACTCATATCATTTGAAGTGAAATCATTGTTCCCAAGTGTCCGTAAGTAAAAACTACTCCTCATTCTGAGGAAATGGCCGGAATCTATTTATATGATCAACACTCACATAGAAGAATACATTAAATTAACAGAAATCTGTATTGAGCAAAATTTCTTCACTTTCCAAGGGAAATTTTACCAACAACAATTTGGACTAGCAATAGGCAACCCCTTGTCACCTTTTCTGGCCAACCTGTTCATGAGCCACTTTGAACTTCATATTACCACAGCCCCTTCCCGTTCATTTTTAAAACCTGGGTCAGATATGTAGATGATATATTTGCAATAATCAACAAAAAACACAGCATTGACACCCTAAAACTATTTAATTTACAGGAATCCCATCAATTTCACAATAAAAATAGAATCCAACAACATGCTTCCTTTTCTAGACCTAAAAATAATTAAAGATAATAGCAAGTTAAAAGTTGTCATTTACAGGAAAGACACATGCAGACAACTACATCAAAGACAATAGTTTCAACCAAAGTCCTCATAAACATGTAGTCATCAATAGCCTAACACAGACTGATTAAAGTACCAGTGTATGATAAGGAATACATGAGCAAATATACAAAAATAATAGAAACGAGAATCACAAATGGTTTCAATAAAAAACTGGTAGACAAGAAAGTAAAAAGATTTAGTAGACAAAAATTGTTGAATGAGATCACCATCTTAACAGCTTTTGAGGACAAAAAAATTACAAGAAATCCACATATCAGCCTGGCACCAGTCAACAAATTCAATATCAGATACATCATCAAAAAACAAAAAATAGACAAAATTCCTATGGTAAAGAAATCTGGCATTTCTAGAATTAATTGCTCAGACTACAATAAGATATTGGAAAGAAGAAATGTAACATTGAAACCAGATTAAAACAACACTTTAGGAACATCAAGCACAATGAAATAGATAAATTTGCAGTAGCAACACATATCTGGGATCATAACCACAACATAGAACATAAAACCCAACTACTAAAATAGTTCATTTGAATCAAGAATTAAACATCAGGGAAAACATTTATATTAAGAAATTCAAAACATACTTAATGAATTTTGACATTCCATCAGAAGAAAATGTTTTACTTAACCCCATTGGATTGTAGCCAGATGTCTCGTCTCCGGAAAACCATGATCAGCTGGAATACCAATGTTCTAGTCAATTGACAATTTCTTGATAACACCTTGAACAGGAGGCAAAACATGTTGAAAGAAAATTTGTGGTATGTGAAGTACAGAGTGTCTAAGTCAACTCATTGTATAATTTTAATTATTACATTACTTCATAGGGGGAACAACGTAGTCCGCCTCCATGTGGTGTTCCCTGGGTAACGCTAAATGGACTACAACGCAGGCATGCTTCCCAATATCTGTAACAACATATCTAGGAATAGAACTAGACCAGAAACTATCAATGAAATAACATGTAAACAATGTAACAAATAAGATCAACAAAAAGAACAACATCTTAAAATGCCTAGCAGGAAAAAAAATGGGGTGGAAATATGGACCTCCTTAATAACACATATAAAACATGCATAAAACCCAACCTACTATTTGGAGGAGAACTGTTGGCAACAGTAAGCAAGAAACTCAAAAGGAAAATAGAAACTTTACAAAACAATTCACTAAGAATAATAACAGGAGCTGTAAAAACAACACCGATTGCCATACTACAAAGCTTCACAAAAAATATGGCCATAGAACTCACGTTTTAACGCTTCCCAAATGTTTCAAGTAACTTCATTGAAACACTCAGGCACACACGTTTTGGAAAGGGTAGATTCGTCAGGCACTATTTTATTAGTGACAAACTTACAGGGACACTGACCTGCTCACTAAATGATGTACCTACAAGTTGTTGATGTAAAGCAGGCTGCATTTTTCTGGCTGCATTTTGTTTGTGCTTCGCAATGTTCAGATGCTGTACTACTTGGAACTTTTTGTCAGAAGCAATACTTTGTTCACATAATAAACAAAATAATACTTAAGTTAATTGATAGAAATTAATCGTTCCTTCACACTAACCATGTATAGGCCAAGGTTTTGGATAGATAGAGTCAAACTGAAAAATTCAATGCCATGGCCGAGATTTGAACAATGGACCTCCTGGTTTCCATCCAGTCGCTCTTACCCATTGAGCTACCATGGCCAACGTGCCATCATGATATTAAAGTCTCTAATATATTTTCTCGGTAAATCACTAGGGACTCTCGTATTCGAGATATACTGTTTGTGGCGACTTACTATTGTAAGTACTTGAGTCCCAGGCTACATCATTAATCTCTTATTATTAAAGTTAATTGATGGAACACACTAGCCATGTATAGGCTAAGGTTTTGGATAGAGTCAAACTGAAAAATTCAATAATTCATTGCCATGGCATTGAATTTTTCAGTTTGACTCCTTCTATCCAAAATAATACTTGTCCATCCTCACATATTTACGTAACACAGACAAACGTACAATTTTATCGGTGGCATAAAAAAACTAAGATTTTTACATTTACTTCTGAACTGTGATTGAAACCAAGCACATTTGGCAGATATGCTCTTACGTCATACCTTAAATGATAATATTACACTATCTAGAAGGGGAACACTAGCATCTATTGCAACATGGGTAAACAATTAGCTCATACAATGAAATCCCACAACTGTAGCCACTAGTCATTTCAAGAAAATAAAGAAAATTATTCTATGTGTGAACCAACTAGAAATTTTATTTAAGCTAGGAATAGAAAAATGTGCCATTACGTGTTAATTTTTAGTAAATATGCATATTTTTCCTAAAATATGCAATTATATGCATTTTAAAACTGCATTATGACCTCTTTAAAGTAAGAGTGATTAAAAATACTGCTAATGCATACATGTAGACTATTCAAAAATTCTATGCATTTTATATATAAATCTGGGGTCTGCTCTTTACCATTGAGCTACCATGAACAACATGCCAACATGACATTAAATTCTCCAATTGACTCTTATTTTTCCGGGTGAACTACTAGAAGATCTTATATATAATGAGGTACATACCTTTTGTGGTGACTTACTGTGCTGTACTTGTAGTTTAACACTATTAATTTAACTGATGAAAATTAATTGTTCTTCCATACAAGCCATGTATACAGCAAGGTTTGGATAAGTAGTCAGATGTAAAAATTCAATGCCATTTTAATATTTATTTTTATTTAAGGTTGTGCAAAATATGTAATATACACTGAAATATGTAAAAATATATAAAATAAAACTTCATAATAAGCAATGTACGTGCTTCAATATGTAGAACTTCTTTTTTCTGTCCACATATAAAGGAATTATGGAATTACATTAGAAACTGGGCTCTAATTATCTAAAACTGTAAGTTATGGTTGCACTACTTCAATTGTTATAAATTAAATATTTGTAAAACTTAATAAGATGATTTAAATGTTTTACTGTACTAAATTATGTGTTGCACCTCAATGGTGCAAATACAGTTATAGAACTAATTCAGTATTAGCTAATCAAAAATAATTATGTGCAGTCGATGCTGTCACTGGCAAAGCTAGCCATGTTGGCTTCAGATGAAAGCAATGAGGTCATAGAAAAGGAAGCACAAAAACTGGATATGGATCTTGATCTCATAAAGTATCAAGAGGAACTGCCAGATGCTGTTCTTTCTGCATATGGTTATGATTTGGAAAGACAGCGAGTTCTCACACCAGCTGAACTTATCAAGGTATGCTTTATATTACAAGAGTATTTATTAATGATAAATATAGTATCAAGTATTTATAAAATATAGTATTATATGTTTATAATCTATACTATATTTTTATACTACGTATTTTTAATAACAAATGCACTCCACTTTCTGAAATACTTATTTTTCTTCTATATAGTGTTAAGCAGTTTATTACTTTTAAAATCACAGATCATGGTCATTAATATGCTTTGATGTTCTTCTGACCCTGGTTCTTGGAAATCTGC